>MDKI01017336.1:0-116705 GCA_005239505.1 Nicotiana paniculata
GGATTAACTCTAACCCTTTGTGGCAAACTAGCCTCTAGCTATTTGCGACAACCTTCAAGTTAAATCTAAGTTGAATACTCAGTACCTATTACAAATGCTTCTAGATAAAGTTGAAAGATACACTTTGTAATCACCTATTACAAATAAACTAGACTAAAAGACAACAGATGGAACTGTTTCTTCTAGTTGGTTCAAGTACCTTCAGAATCGTACATGAAATTCTCACACGAACTGTTTACAAAATTGCTTTGGTAATTTTGTTCTCAATTCTTGTTTTGCTTCTATGTTGTGTGCGCCTGTTCAATAAGAACACTTGACAATATATAGGATCTGTAGAAAAGGGGATATACTAGAATTAGGATACAACTCTTCCAATTCTGATGCAACTCTTCCTTGGTGGAAGAGTTCTAGTTGATCTCAACTCCCTAGATCCTCTTCTATCTTGATTCTGTCCTTACTGAATAAGGAGTCCATCTCCCTATCAATATGCAACCTTTTCGACCAGGAGATATATCTTCAGATGACTGATTGTGCTTATCTCCTATTTGCGATCACCTCAGATGCCATTAACTCTGCATGTCTATGTCTACAGTGATGGACCTGGTTCAACTCTGAATTCATTTGTCAATCTTCAAAATCATTCATCTTCTTGATCTAACAGTTTACAACAATCATAAGTCAACAATCCAAAACCCTAGAATAATTCATATGGTTCTCTTTATCAAACCATCTACTATTCTCCCAAGAACTCATCAATTCATAGTTATAAATGATTACGGAGTAGAAGCATTACCTTTTCGAAGTTCACTCCTCTTGAATTCGAGTTCTAGTGTTTCCTTTCTCAACAATGGTGTCTCGACCGAATATCTAATGAGTAAAAGGATTTACCCATGTTAATAAGGTGTTGGAGAATTGAAATTAACTTAGAATCATCGTTAGAACTTACCTTGGATGATGGAGGGACCTTGGAGAAGTTAGGTTCTTGAGAGCTTCCCTTTCTAGAATAGGTTTTCGTGTTTGGGGTGTGGGGTAACGAGTTAGGGCTTTTAAATAAGTGAACATGTCCCAAAATTGAGGAGGAAAATAAAAATAGTCAGGTAAATCTCGCCGGCGTGAGGCATCGTCAGGGCACCACAATAATTGTGCAATGGCTTGCACTGTCTAGGGCGCTGAGGTTGATGCCCTGGACAGTGCCTTGCACTGTCTGTGGCACTAAGTTTTTATGGCCTTGCACTGACTTAGGCTATAAGATGTCATCTTCTTGCAGATCCCCTCAATCTACTCCTTGAATCGGGGAATTGCAATAGGAACTTGGGAAATGGATGCACGAAAACAAACACATACGATGAGAGAAGGAATAAAAAGAAGTGAATACTGAAGAAAGACAATTCATACGATGTGTTCCATTTCTTAGGGAACGAAAAAAATCGGGAGGGATTAGGTCTTTGGTTTTCACCCAAATGAACCTCCCCTGTCAGCCCCGATCTCAATCCTCATCGATGCTCGAGAAAGGAGCCTTACTTGCTCCGTGAATGAGCTTGATCAATCCCCCTCAATATATTTGAGGACTGTATAGACGGAGTAGATGGTCGATGATGAACCGAGGGGATTTAGTGACAGACATATGTATCTGCATGCTCCCTCGCCTCGGTCTTGTTGATTAGAGACCATCTCGACATTAAATTTGTTCCCGATAGAGCAACCACGGGGTATGATGCTATTTATGGGGGGCTCCTAAGCCATTTCACGAACGGCCACCTCAGCATCTGCCGACGCGTGAGAAGATGAAGGAGGCTGAGGCACAGACTTGGAAGTTTTTGCCATTGTAATTTGGGAAATATAAAGGTCTGAAGAAGAATATGAAGGTTTGAAGAAAAATGTGAAGATTTGAAGATGGTATAAAGATATGAAGGTCTAGGTTGAAGGTTCAAATAAAATGTATGAGAATTGAAGATAAAGATACGAAGGCTCAAAGAACAATGCATGAATATTTGGAGAAGTTAAAAGCCATTAGAGGGTTCGAGGGTAAAATCTAGGATCGAAAAGTGGAAGAAGAGAAAAAAGTTGAAGCTTTTACAGGGAAAAACAATCAATGTTCGACGTTTCGTATTCGAAGGCAACCATCTGATGACTGATATGTGTTCGAAGTCAGAACGATGCGACTGATGGACGTTTCGATTTACCCATTATCTCAGTTGTAATGTACGAAGGAAGGAACCAGGGTCACCCATCATTTCCCATCATTTCGTAAACCTACTCTCCAAAAAATGAAGGGACTATATGTATACAACTGAAACTGAGGGTAATGCATATCCTGATTTCCAGGTGAAGAAAACGAAAATAGATAATGGACACACGAGATTGAAATCGAGGCTGGAGCCTTCTTATCGAGATCCAAGTAAGGTGAACGACGTGCTCACCATTAGGCATGATAAAGCAACGCGTCCTGGACCCAGAACGAGTTCTAAGACCTCGGGAAACATGGTAAACGATTATGCATGACAGATAGAGGGACGTGATATTCACACCTAACCGGATATCATGGTGCATATCTCGCTCGATATCGGTTACGAATCAGTAATTAATGAGAAAGGAAGATTTTTTACCTTTTTATATTTATACTAGGGATGAAGCTCCCTTACTAGAAGGAACCGGGGTTATCTATCATTTCACATTGTTTCGTAAACCTACTCTCCGAAAAAGGAAGAGACTATATGTATACGGCTGAAATCGAGGGTAAACCATATCCCGATTTCCAGGTGTAGAAAACGAAAATAGATCATGGACGCACAAGATTGAAATCGAGGCTGGAGCCCTTCTTATCGAGATCCAAGTATGGTGAACGACGTCTCACCATTAGGCACGATAAAGCGACGTGTCCCGAACCCAGAACGAGTTCTAAGACCTGGGGAAACACGGTAAACTGTTACGTATGACAGATAGAGGGACATGATATTCATACCTAACTGGATATTACAGTGCATATCTCGCTCGATGTCGGTTACATATAAGTAATTAATGAGAAAGGAAGATATTTTACCCTTTTTAGACTTATACTAGGGATGAAGCTCTCCTACTATATAAAAAGGGAAGTTTTTCTTTTGTAAGGCACATTATAACACACGTATCAAAGCACCAAAATTCATTTTCTGCTTTCTAGATACTGTTAAAGTTCTTATTTAATCGTTCTATTCTTCATTCACAAACTGGGTTCGAACTACCAGTCCAGTCGAGGGTAAAATTATTGTTCAACCTAGGTTCGGGCTAGGCCATAACATTTCAACTGGTTTGATCTTTTATTCTATCTTTAACTTGTTTATCTAATATTTTTAATTATTTGTGTTGAATCAATCCATGTATCCTTAAAATCACGTACAAATTTAATTGGTATCCGATTTAAGAATAAACATATACTTGAGCTGCCCCTGCCATTATTGTAAGACAGAACACTCTTTGGATCTAATAATTAGTATATAAACACTTTGAGTAGCATCTGAGGCTGTGTCCTTTACGTGTCCAACTATCAACAAGGGCATATTTATGTAATGTCGGAGGGAATACAGAAAAGATAATGAATTTCACAACCAGTTTGATAGATTTAAGTATGTAGCTTAATGTATATTGAAAACTGATCAAAACATACTCTATTTAAATGGTACAAAGGTGTAGGTCACTTTTCAATGACACGAAAGTTAATAAGCATGAAAAGTACTAGTAATAAAATCATGAACATGAATTTAATCTATGGTTTTTGCTGGTAGGACTCAGCAGGAGAAGGAGGATTTTCGCCTAAATTGATGCTGCTAATAAGGATAAAGCAGAAAATTAAGGTGTTTTAACCGTGGCCTAAGGAGTTTGTTGTAGTTAAGCAAATATCGACTATTAAATTTAAAAGCTGGATGGAGGGGAGCAGTCTCAATTTCACTACAGGATTTGCGAATGAATGCTGGGCTGGGCCACCTCGAATGGCGTGAGCCGCATGCGGGGAGACCCGCACGTACGGTTTTTAGGGGGATCTGGTCGAAAAACCGGCCGGGACTTGGGGGAGCCACTTCCATTAATTTCAATTCGAACAAGAACAAGAGTTTGAGGTCATCCGTAAAGTTAAGGTTTTTAAATAATTTTTTTGGACATGTTTAACGGACCATTTATCTATTTTTTTACCCTTAAACAACTGATTTATAGTTAATTAAGGAAAAGAACTAATCAATGCAATAGCATTGCAGGGACTAAATAACCGATTCCTTGCTTCAGTTTCTAGTCAAGACTCGAAAGTAGCAAGGAGCATCTAATGTTGCCAGAAATTTACTTTGACGTAGAAGATATTTATTGCAACTGGTAAATTTGGCCTGGATTAAAAAACAGTCAAAAAGACATAAGTGAACTGATTTAATAAGGTGCTCCAGACGCATTTAATGCGTTCTAAATACCTAGCTAGCTAATATGTGTGAAACTCGATCTTTTCGGCTTTAAGCCTTTCTCAAGACTTAAGCCTCTTGTAAATACTCCATCTCTTTCATTTATTGAAGTTGTTTGATCGGCACGAGTTTAAAAATGAAAGACTTTTAACATTTATGATCTTAAACATGTCGTAACTTTTATTGGAATAGATGGCCCAACTCAAGGCCCAACAGAAATAGATCCTGGCCCACTACTTCGATACTACTAATATATGCTTTGTAAATTTATTATATAGATAGTCACTTTACATTACATAGTCATTCATTATTCATTATTAGTATATATAGATGTTGATAGGCTAATCTGTACAGTTGAACAAATTTTCAATACACAAATATTTTCCATCTCTGATTCCTTATCTCGTTTACATCGACTTAGGATTTTCCACATAATGAAAACCTAAATTCTTTTCGATTATCTTCAAATTCACATAGTATTAGAGCGAATCCTGGTAGTTTTCACCATTATCTGAGTTTTCACCGGAGAAATTTCATTAATTTCGTGTTTGTCTTTGATCCGACGAAGTCGAAAATTTCCATTTTTGATCGATTGAGGTATTTGGTTAGAGATTCTCAATGAGAGGTTGATTTCAACTGGTTTTTGGTGAATCATCTTCTTCGTTGATCAATTAATTTGACAACTATCATGCCGAGATGTTCAGCTCAAATATAGGGTTTTTCCGTCGTCGTGAACCGACATTTTTGGTGACATTTTTCTTACCGTAACTTTATGAGTTCTCTATGTTGATTACTTCGTCGTTTTATCAGTAGATTTTGTTGTAATACAATGGCTATAATAATGATACCTCATCTCTGACCGAATCATCTGGTGCTCCTATCTCTTCAGACCTTGATATTTTTCACCCACTTTATCCCCATCCTTTCGATACATCGGAACTATGTTAATTTTAGTACCATTCGGTGGTACAAGTTTTGGAGATTGGAAGGAAGGAATGTTAATTTCACTATCTGCAAAGAATAAAGTTCAACTCATTGATGGAGCCCTTACTGAACCTACACCTAATTCTCCACTATATCCTCATTGGCAACGTCGTAATAATATTGTTAAGGCATGGATAATGAGTTCACTCTCTAAGGGCATAGCTAAAGCAATTACTATAAGATTGTTAGAGAAGCTTGGAATAACCCAGTAGAGCGTTATGGTGTTGCTAACATTTCTCAATACTATAGTCTTCAACGGTCAATTTTCTCAACCTCTCAAAGGTCTTTTGACATAGCTACATACTATACCAAACTCAAAGGTTTCTGGGATGAATTGTCCACAATTTCCTTATGTAGACCATGTACTTGTGGTGCTATGCATGAGTTCACTGAAGCACAGAACCTTATTCAATTTCTCTTAGGATCCTCCAATATATACTAACTTCTCAGGATCCTCCAATATATACTAACTTTGTAGGTTGGCATAATAACCTTGTTAATAGACTATATGGATATCTTGTATGTCATGCCACCCATGAAAATTTCAGTTCTTGGATTTTGATTTAGGGGCAACCAACCATATGACACCTCACAAACACCTTCTTCATAATATACAACCATTACTCTCTCTTTCTCTTGTTACTCTACCAAATGGTTACAAAGTAAAAGTAAATTCATTTGGTTCTCTTTCTTTATATCCCAACATTACTTTAACTAATGTTTTGTTGGTTCCTTCTTTTCATTACAATTTAGTTTCTATGCATCAACTTCTCACTCAACTCAAATGCTATGCACTTCTTATTGACATTTCCTTTTGGTTACAGGGCCCTTCTGTTAAGAGGCCTTTAGAAATTGGTAAAGTTGATCATGGCTTATACATTCTGAGATTTTCATTCACTGCTGCTCCTGCAGTTGATGCTTCCCCAGCCGATGTTTCTCAAACTGTTTTTGTTTCACCATCTACTTCAACATTAGTTTTTTTTACTTCTCCACATTTACCCATTTCTATTGCTTGTCCTGCTAATTATAGTGACACTTCTATTAATAAAAATGACGTTCTTTGGCATTAAAGAATGTGACATATGCCTTTTGTAAAAATGATTTCAATTCCTAATTTGTCTTGTAAATTTTTTTCTAGACAATCTTTCATTTGTCCAATCTATCCAATGGCCAGACAATAGAGACTTCCCTTTCCTAATAGCTCCATACAATCCACCAAACCCTTTCAGCTTCTTCACACTGACCTTTAGGGGCCTTACCATACTGCCACCTACAATGGCTTCAGGTATTTCCTTACCATTTTAGGTGATTGTAGCAGGGTTACCTGGATTCATCTCCTTTCATGCAAAGGAAATGTCTTTTCTATTATCAAAGCCTTCATTGCTATGGTATCCATTCAATTCCCCACTTCAGTTCAAACCATAAGAACTGATAATTCCTTTGAGCTTGTAATCTCTTATCAAACTTATTGCCCTCACACTCCTCAACATAATGGCACACTGAAAAGGAAACACAATCACCTATTAGAAACTGCTAGAGCCCTTCTATTTCAATCTAAGTTGCCTAGCAAGTACTGGGGGGAGTGTGTCCTTACTGCTACTTACCTAATAAATAGATTCCCTTCCATAGTTCTCTCCAATAGAACACCCTATAAAGTCTTACTTGGTCATCCTCCAACTTATAGCCATCTCAGATCTTTGGGTTTATTAGCCTATGCTACTGTTCTTCCTCTTTCTTAAGATAAATTTCAATCCAAAGTCATCCCCTCTGTGTTTATAGGTTATGCCTTTGGCAATAAAGCTTACAAGTTGTTACACATGGGTAACAAATATGTTTTCTACTCTAGGGATGTGATTTTTGCTGAGCATATCTTTCCATCCACCTCCTGTCCTTTTGGTTTCTTTCCTTTATCATCCTCTTCCTTTTCTGATTACTTTCTTCCATTCAAGTGCCTACTCCTTATTCTTCTCCTCATTCTCCTATTTCTCCTTTCTCGTGATTCATCCCTCAGTCCTGCTTCTTCACCATCACTTCTCCCTCATGCTTCCTTTGATCCTTCACCTCCTCCCTTGAGGAGATCTTCTAGACCCATTTTCACTCTTACTCATTTTAAAGACTACATTTGTTATGTTTTCCCTCCTACTCATCCCTCTTCCGCACCTCCTTACCTACATCTCTGTATGAACCTGCATTTTATCATCAGGCTGTTTCACACCCTGCCTGGTAAGAAGCCATGATGAAAGAATTTCAGACATTAGAGGCCAATAAGACTTGGGACATAGTCTCTTTGCCACCTAGTAAAATAGTAAAAAGGTCATTCCTTGCAAATGAGTATATAAAATTAAACAACACTCAGATGGTAGCATTGAAAGGTACAAAGCTAGGTTGGTCATCAGGGAGGACAATCAACAACCTGGCATAGACTACTTTGAAACTTTTTTTCCTGTAGTCAAATTCACTACCATTAAGTGTTTGCTTGCTCTAGCTACCAAGCATTCTTGGACCATATATCAACTTGATGTCAATAATGTATTTTTGCATGGCAATCCTTCCGAGGAGGTGTATAGAAAGTTTCCTCTTGGTCTTACAGTTTCTTCCTCCTGTTTTGGTCCTCCCCTTGTTTGTAAGCTGAAGAAGTCTTTGTACGTCCTTAAATAGTCCTCCAGGCACTGGTTTGCCAAATTATTACATGATCTTATCTCCGGGGCTTACTCCTCTAGCCTTATTGACTACTCTTTATTCACCAAATTCATTGGCTCTTCTACTCTTCTTATTGTTGTATATGTGGATGACATCTTATTGGATAGGAATGATGATTCTGAGTTGACTTCTCTCAAAGCATTTCTGGATCAACAATTCAAGATTAAGGATTTAGGTACTGTACATTATTTCCTAAGTCTTGAAGTTTCTCACCTGCCTCATCGTCTGCTTGTCAATCAACACAAGTACCTTAAAGAGCTCCTATCAGAATTTCATTGCTCTTCTACATCACCTATGGTGACTTCTTTAGATTTGTCTATTAAGCTTACCCTCACTTCTAGTGATATCTTGGTTGATCCTTCTCTCTACAGAATGTTGATAGGCAAGCTCAAATTTTTACTGCATAATAGGTCTAACATTTCCTTCTCAGTTCAACAGCTTAGTCAGTTCCCCAATGCTCCCAGAACTCCTCACATGCACGCTGCTCTTCATGTCCTTCGATATTTGGTCAAGGACCCTGACAGAGGCATCTTCTTCAACACAACTCAGAATTTTTCTCTTCAAGCCTTTTCAGATTCTGACTGGGTAGACTTTCCATCTTCGAGAAAATCTGTTACTTGTCACTCTTGGGGGAAGCCCTATTTGTTGGAAGTCTAAGAAATAACCCACAGTTTCCTTATCATCTGTCGAGGCTGAGTACAGGGCTTTGAGGGAGAATGTTGCTCATCTTACTTGGCTAGTGAGACTTCTGGTTGACTTGGGTATCACTATTTCTACTCCAATTCCTCTTCATTGTGATAATAAATCAAGTATCAGCATTCCCAAGAACCCTGTATCTCGTGAGAGGACCAAGCATATTGATCTTGATTGTCATTTTGTTAGAGAAATGCTTGCTTGTGGCCTGGTTTCTTTGCAGTATGTTCTCACTCAATCTCAACTTGCTGACATCTTCACTAAAACTCTCACTAGTATTCAACATCAGCATCTTATTTGCAAGCTGGGTGTTCTGTCAGCCCCCAACTTGAGGGGGGTGTTGGAATAGATATCCCAAGCACTCAAGGCCAACATAAATAGATCCAGGTCCACTAGTCTGATACTACTAATATGTTCCTTGCAAATTTATTGTATAGATAGCCACTTTAGATTACATAGCCATTCATTAATTTCTATTAGTATATATAAATGTTGATAGGCTAATCTGTACAGTTGAATAATTATATTTCAATACACAGATATTTTCCATCTCTGGTTCCTTATCTCGTTTACATCGACTTAGGATTTTCCATAGAATGAAAACCTAAATTCTTTTCGATTATCTTCAAATTCACAAACTTTTTTATGACTATAAAAATCATATCATTAAGGATAAAATGAGAAGTTCAAAATTATATTTTATCTAAACATATAAAACGAATACATTCTTTTTGAAAGATACTATAAAGGGGAGGGTATTACATAAACATAACAGACGGAGTAACTAATTATCGATCTTAAACTAAAAGTAGATTTGACGACCTTCGCGATTCCACCGTTCCAATTTCCACTTGTACATCGAGTCAACTTATAACTTGTCGCAAAATCTAAACAAGGAACACCCATAAAGCAAGGCAAGTACAAGTAGAAGAGCTTGAGAAGATAATATAACTAAGTAAAATTCATTTCGTATTGCACGAGAAAGGAATTCTATTTGTGCATATATAATATAGTGAGTGTCTCCAAACAATTGAACTATTCACCAAATGGCTGTGTGGTGGCAGTGGCGGCTTGATGGAGCACGAGGCCTATAGTTGAATTTTTATTAGAGGCTTTTGGAGGTAAATATGTTAGTTATATTTTCCAATCAACTTCTTCTAATAATTTCTTCCTAATTGATAACATAGCTAATTTATTTAAAAATTCTTGTGATATTACTGATCTTAAGTAAATTTTTATTAATTTTGCTTTCGAAAAATATCTTTTAGTATGGAGAAAGTCTTTATTTTTCCATGAGAAATATTATATAGTTATGTGAAAGATTAATTAAATCTTATATATTATTGAGTAATAATTAGATATAATCTTCTACTTGGATAGTTTTTCGTAGTATTTTTGTTACAAAATAAGTCCAAAAATCAATATGGATCTAATTAGTTCAAGGTATGTAGAGAAACTTCTGTAAAGTGAAAATTAATCCAAGTAGAAGAGAATAAGAGGAATAAAGGAGGAAGTCATTTAAGTGCATGTTGTTTAACCCAAAAGTAGATTCTCGGTAAAAGTCAATATCAAGAAGAAATCGGGTTACAGATAACCAAAATTACTTCACTTTCTTGGCAATCTGAAAAAACAACGAATAATGAAAATAATTAACAAGGAAAGAAAACTAAAAATAGATTGATAATCTCTCACATAATTGCGATTGGAACTTTTGAATAAAGTAAAGAACAATTGCATATATCGATAAAAAATCAGATACCATCACAAATGTGGACTAGGCCCTTATATAAGAGTACATAATTATAACGGTTTCCTTACTTAATTTGGGCTTGTTAATGTCATCAATTGCCTTGATTACCCAGTAAATCATATATATAAATATATATATATATATATATATATATATATATATATATATATATATATATATATATATATATATATATATATATATATATATGTGTGTGTGTGTGTGTGTGTGTGTCTGTGTGTAACAAAAGTATTAATAACTAAAGATATCCCGTAACCACGACTAATGTCGATTTCCTTTCCCTATTTATAACAGATTCGTGCATCTTCCCTCTTTATGATCTTTATCCATTCCGTTCCTATTTCTTCTTTTCCAGCTGTCAGGGCAGGTTCCTTTTCGACAAAACACCGGGGGTGTTTCTCTTGTGCCTTCTTGAATTCTTTAATTCGCTTGATTGGAAGTGCCACCTGTCACCTTGATGTTAATCAACATGTCATTCCTTTTTTTTCACCAATACAAAGAGTCCCTCCACTTTCTTAATATTCAAGAAGTGGTAAGTATTTATGGCAGGAATTCCTTGTTGCCTTTTCTCGAGTAACATAATGCCTTTTTCAGAACCGATGCGACATATGCCATGTCTATTTAATACTTATGACACATGTCTTGTTGTGATTGGTTCTGTGATTTCCAGCGCCTTTTTAGGGTTTATTCTACGGCTGCATTAGTCATGAAGTGATGGTTTCATGATGACAACTCCTAATGATCAACCCTGATGACAGTTATTTCCCCATAAATGCCTTATCTCTCTTGATTTTGAATGTCTCTTTCTTCTTCATTGCATTCATCTTCCTAAATTTTTCTTGTATTTCTTCATCTTTTACCTGTATTTCACCGTTGAATATGTCTTCACGTTCTCAAAATCTTTCTTCAGTGCCAGACCCACCTAAAGTGGTGATCATTGATGAATTTGCTCCTTCTACTACCCCTACTAGGAGTAGGAGGGGTGTCAGACTCCGTAGTTTAGGTTCACTATCCAGTCGTAGTTCTACTCCTCAAAGGAGTATCATTGAACCATCTTCTTCTAAGGCTAAAGCTCCCTTAACCCCTAGATCTTCCTTTAAGGGGACAGACCAGAACGAACCATGCGTGAACCTATTGTCTCTGAGATTGCCCCACAAGATTTTTTCTTTGTTTTAGATCGTGAAGCTATAAAAAAACAAGTTTCTTCCCTAGCGTCTCTTAACCACGCTGATCATTATCCAAGCTTGACTACTCCAGGAGGTCTTTCTTTAGTTCGACATGAATGTCACTTGAAACCAGATTTTCCAATAATAATTCCTGGTGGTAATAAAAGAATCACCTCTTACCATGCTAGTTTTTCTTTTGTTTACACTTATTCTTTCACTTTAGGATTCAAACCACCTATCGACCCTGTGATTATTGAGTTCTGTTGCTATTTCAATGTTTGCCTCGGTGAAATAGGTCTCATCGTATAGAAGGTAGTTTCTTGCCTTTACTATTTGTCGGGTTTGGTCTCTGCCCCTTTTACCTTCCATCACTTGCTCCACCTATATTCTCCAAAACTATTTCGTGAAGGTGTCTTTTCCCTTGTGGCCAAAAGTAAAAGGGTTTTGGTCAGTCTCGAGGATGACAATGAGCGTGGCTGGTGATCTCGTCCAAGTCACACCTCTATTCAGGGTTGTGAAACGGTCGATTGCAATAATAATACCCAACAAGGAGTCGTGATCGAATCCACATAGAGCTGAGATGGGATTAGTGGTATATATTTGGATAAATCACGTGAAGTATCTTGGTTGCACTTCCACAAATATGGTTTTGTTATAACTTTTAAAATTACGCTAAGGATTTCAATTCTAAGATACAAAACTAGAGGATATTGTTTTTGTTGTTGTTTTCAAATAATATAAACGGCCTTGGGCTATGACCATCACCTAGGTGTTTGACTAACAGGTTGTAAACTTTAGAGCATGTCTCGTTGGTCGGGGTGTATTGTAATTATCAACACACAATTACCCACTCAATACTTCTTGGTAAGAGTGATTTTTCCCAATTTGAATTTCTCAAGTCCAAATGGGTATAGTACAAAACAATTGATAAATTGCTCAAGTCGGGTTTTACTATCTCTAGGTTCAACCCTTTAATTGGCACTATCAATCTCTTGATTTCATCCCAAATTCTTGTTAGCTAAGGTTTCCTAGACTAAGTCTCTCTTTCTCAAGTAGAGACTAAGTCCATTAGGATTGAGCTAATGTTTGCAACCATTAATTTAACAATTAATAGCAAGAACAAGGCTAAATCATAAAACCCAACCATAAACAAGCCCTAAATCAAATACCCATTAGGTTCACAAACTAGGATTGGGTCACAACCCTAGCTAAAACTCTAGCTACTCATAGTGGATAAAGAAGAAAATAAAGAGGAAAAGATGATAATACTCATATTGTAAGATTAAACATGAAAATCCAATGTTAATTAACAATATAAGCTAAAGTTGCCTAAAAGTGTAAAGCAAAACAGCTACAGACTTTTCAATCTTCAACCTTCACCTAATTTCGTGAAAGAAGTCTATTTATACAAAGCTGGAATTTTCGGACAAAATTACCCTTTTGGAGGTTCTGTGACCGCACAATTTTGTGTGCGGTCTGCACTTCTCTTCAGCACTTGACAAGAGTTGATTCTGCGGCCACAATATTCTGGATTGCGGCCGCACGGAACTCTTCTACAGACCGCATATTTCCTGAGTGCGGTCGCATAGTTGATTTATGCGGACGCACAATTGTTGTGCGGTCTGCATTTATTTTTGACCTTGAAATGAACTCTTTGAAATTTGGCTCTTGGGTAGCTTCTGCGGCCGCATAATAATTGTGCTGTCTGCACTTTGCACTAGAGCTTTGTTTATTTTTCTTAACAATTTACGGCCGCAGATAAAAATTTATGGTCCGCACTTGAGCTTGTATGCTTGATTTTTGTCCTTGTTCAGATCCCTCCTTCTTGAGTCGGAGTCTATCGTAGTGGCTCATTTTCCAATACTCCTGCAAGTAAGCACATTTCATCAGTTTTCAGGAATACCTTTATATATTGTTGGATTAAAACAAAAGCCAAAAGACGCTAATAAGTAGTCTAGATCCCCACTTATCAACTCTACCAAACTTATGCTTTTGCCAAACTCACATCAACTGGGACCAACAATTACCCACAACACTTATGAATTATCAACAAGGCAATGATTTGAAATTTTAAAAACAAATACTTCAAATGTGATACGTGAGTACCAAGAGTTGACTTTACTCATCAAAGAAGTTCACTCTTTCATGTAGGTCATTTTGGATCCCAAACTCCTCGACCTCTACTCCCCGTTAGCATATCTCACTTAAGAATGTAGCACTCAATTCAAGGATTTGTGAAAAGTTCGTTCGTCTCTCTCACAAGAATTCACAAGTACGGCTCTAAGTACCATATGCTTTTCTCTCATGTAAATCACCACTAATGTAATTTCACTCGGCTCGAAATCACGTAGGGCTTTTTCTAAATGTAACGAAGGCTTTATGACTAAGGTAGGAAATGTTGGAATAGAATGGGTTCATCTTTCCTTAAGCACTCCATTTTCTCTCTTTGGCTCATGCGTTGCCGACTCTTTGAGGCATTTTCTTTTTCCTAAGGGAAACTAGAAAGACTTGACATCACTCTTTCTTGGTCATGATATTCATACTCTCCTTCTTTGTTTTCTCCATGCTCTACATTTTTTCTTTTCTCTGAATCCCTTCAACTCTTCAATTTATTCACTTTCTTTTTGCGTTTTTGTTTTGTTCTTTTTTTCTTTTTCTTTGCCTTTCCTTTACTTCATTTATTTTCTCTTTTGTACCTTGATACCACTTTCAAACTCGTCATCTCTTTTTGCACCTTAAGGAAAGCTTAGGTGCCAAGAGAGGGTCACTACAAAAAGGATAAAGACTTGTAACATGGTTGTCAAATGAGAAAGGTTTAAGGCTCAAAAGGGTTGAATAGGTATAACATCATTGGTGGGCCATGTAAAATTCAAAACGGGCCAAGGAGAGCCTACAATCATTTCTCAAGCCAAGCAAAACTCAAAATTTCGCCTAGAAACACATTCGAGGTAAGTTCTAGACCATTCACACGTGTACTTGGACTTGTAACAAAACATCTCACACATCTGGATCATTAAAGAGGATAGAGTCGAGGGCCCACAATAACCATATTCAAGATTGAAAATCACTAATAGTTCAGCTAAATCACTCGATGATTGCCTAAGTCAACGCAAGAGTCAGAAGGTCACTAACTAGAGCTATTTTTTGCCAATAACTTGTTTTTAATCATAAGCATGTAGTTAAGTGTATTGGTACCAAGTGAATCATGCTTGACTCTCTTATTCATTATTACTACTATTACCTAAACATCAAAAATAGACTCAATCCCTTAAGAAGGTTGTCACGCCATCCATCGTTGGGAAGAGTCACCCAGTTCACACAAAAATTACCTTTGGAAACAATCGTGGCATTAAGTAAACCAAAGGCTTATTGATCACTTAAACATAAAAAGAAACTACTAAATAAAAAAGAAGCTATGAAGTAAACTACTAAAAGCATAAATGAATATACAAACTGAGAAAGAGAAAGAGAATATATACATCAATAGAGAGAGAAGAATATGTACATAATGAAAATGAAAAAAAAAGAAAATGTTATCAGTTATTACAGGCCAATGTCATGTCAAATCAAAATAGACTCCATCCCCTTGAATAAAAATAAGCATTGTCCTCAATTCTTAACAAAATCAAAATAAGGAAGGGAATGAGTAGACAGGACTCCCTATGTGGTCTCAGTGTCCATAGTAGCATCACCTCCCTAAGGCTCCTCCAACTGGATCTCATTATCCTCTGCTCGGGGAGTATCTGGGTTGGTGAACATCTGTAGCACCGCCTCAACAGTGTGGGCAGCGAAGTCTGGCTCCTCAGACTGGCCAGCTGGTGCCACTGGTGCTGATGGTGTTGCTGGGTCTGCTGGTAATGATGTATCTGTCTCTATTAGTAAGTCAAATGGAAGATCACCAGCTACTGCTATCTTGGTCACCTCTCGTCTCGACTTGTCAACTGATACCCTTGAAGCCTGGGATTTCCTCATCTTCTTCACCTGCTTCCCAAACTCCTCAATTGCTCCCCCACGTGCCACCAAAGTGTCCATGATGGTATTTTGATTCTCTAATATCTTCTTCAAAGTTTCCTCCACTAACGAAGGAATCTAGGATGCTGGGGTAGCAGCCTATGTTGCAACATCACTGCATAAGCCAGAGAGCTTTGTAGTAGCTGTCTGTATCCCGTTGTTGAGATGCGCCAGGAGACTCGCAGGGTAGAGAGTTGATAAGTATAGGAGGAAGGCACCGATATTTATGGCCATGAAGTTGGAGGTGGAGACATAGCAGCTGTCTCGGTGGAAGGCCTAGCTGCTGTAGAAGGCATGGTAGCTAAATATGCAACTACCACCGATGGCTCATCAGACCGGCCTACGGTAGTAGTCGACTTACCATTGTTCTTCGGGTTCCTTGGGTCCTTCAGAGAGTACTAGGAGAAGGGCTTCTTATCCCTAACCTTTATATCCAAACTCTTGGGCTCCACCCCCACATCCGTGAGATACTCCGTGATAGTGTTGGGATATGGATATGAGCTTTCACCCTGGCTGACAACCAGCGACATGTTGGTCGACATGATGGAACCCATATTGATTGTGTACCCGGCCATGATGGAGGCAACTAAGACTCCCTTGGGATTTGGGAGATTGTTCTCATTCTGGCTCGGGTCTATACGACTGCAAAAAAATGTTTGCCACCCTTTTGCCTCAAGGTTGAGGGTAGCCTGCTTAATTGGAACCCCTGTTGTGATCCATGGGGGTGGTGGTCCTGGAGCTTCTAGTATCTCAGCTAACCTAGGGCAAGCCTCATCACCTTTGCAAACTTCTCCAAATGTTAAACCGACTTCACATCCTCGAGCCCAAATAGGTGTTTAGGGTGCTATGATCAAACATTACTTTCAAGTTTCTCACCTTAGTCACCTTAATCCCCTTCTTGATGTGCGCCACATTGGCGTAGAATTCACGGACTAGGTGCTCCTTGGCGTCCACAACACTTTGAGCGAACCATGTCCTCCATTTTCTCTCCCAAAACTGATTTGCCACATTCAGATTGAACCTATCCAAGTCTTTCAAAAGAAACTGACGCTCAAGTATGAGCGATCTTTAAGGCCACCTATCTCGGAACCTGGTAAAAATGGTCAGGATCACGAATCTATCTTCCCAAATTTTATTCTTTTTCGACCTCTCGAGGCCAGCAACTTTGGTATCACCCCATTCGATCGATATACGGAATATCAGCATCATCATCAACTATGACTGGTGCGGCGGGGGTGTGAGTAGATGAGGGTTCTAAATCCTGAAAACCATCTTCCGAACCCTCATAAGTGCTTGCTGAGGTGGAAGGCTCATTATGGAGATGGTATCTCCCTAGCAATTGTTGTGGCTGAGATTGGGCCTCAGGTAGTGCTTCCACAGAGTGGCCCTCTGATGCTTCCCTAGATGGGATGTATGGACTCGATTCTGAGGGCTTTGTGGCCCTACCTCGCCCCGTGGTCGCCTTTTTAGATATTAATTTTTGTGCAGAGAGTGGTAGGGTGCCCCTACCTCGGCCTCGGGAGGGCTCACCCCTCCCTTTGGATGTATCACCCCGTCCCCTTGATCTCACCATTGTCTGTAATACAAAGCAACATAAATCAGTTACAATTCAAATCCAGAATATCAAATAGTTGTAGACAAAATAGTGTGCAGGTTGGGGAAGTACGGTCCACATATTTTTGGGTGCGGCCGTGGATGGGCTTGTGCGGATCGCACAATTTTGGAAGTGTGGCCAGTAGTGGTTCTGCGGTCCGCACAATTTTGAGTGCGACCGCACAATTCAAGTGCGGTCTGCTCAATCTTGAGTGCGACCGCACAATGTAAGCTCAAACATGTAAACTCTCTGATGTCAGAGAACCGATCAATCTGCGGTTGCACACACTTTTCTGCGACGGCGGTTCAATTTCTATGGACCGCCTAATTTTGAGTGTTCCACACAATCAATGCACAACAGTTGGCCTAGCTTAATGATCTGCGGATCGCACAATTCAAAAACACATGGCAGTTAACTTAGGGTTTCTAATTCAGGCACAATTCAGACATGGTATTGGCAATTTAGACATGATATACAGTTTACCCATCCCCCAATTAGCAAGTAGTAAGTTACCCACACGATTTTAAGCTCTCATGATGATTCATTTGACATTTAGGCCTAAAAATAACTAAACTAATTATGAAAAAAATTGAAAAAATTGAAAAATTTTAAAGATGAATTGAGCATACCAGTAATGTAGTGATGCATGGAAGAATCAAAATAATGAAGTGAGTTTGAGATACTTGAATCAATTTGAGTGAACTGTGCTTGCCTTAGTGTCAAATGTTCAGAGTGTGTAAAGTTTGAACAGTAGTGAGGAGGAACTATTTATAGGTGTCCAATTAGGGCATGGATTCACGAGCTGAGTGCGGCCGCACAATTTTATGTGCGGTCCTCACTCCTTGCATGTTACCACTTTTACCCATTTGATGATTTGCGATCCGTACAATTCTGAGTGCGGCCGCAGATTTTGGTGCGGACTGCACATTTCTTTGTGCAGCCACACTTTGGCCATTCCTCTGACGTGCAAAACTTCAAAGATTTTGCAATTTCTGATCTCCAATATTGCGGCCGCAGACCTCTTTCTGCTGCGCCCTTAATAATTGTGCGGTCCCACAATAAATATGCGGTCTGCACTTTTTCCACACTTAGCCATTTTTTCCTGAGCACAGTTCTTGCAAAGCACACTCATTCCTACAACATACTACAAAACCAGTTAGCACAAAACAAGACTTATTTAAAGAATAAGAAAAAAGAGAAGAAAAAGAAACATGGGTTGCCTCCTAAAAAGCGCCTGATTTAACGTCGCGGCACGACGCAGATTACCATCCGTAACTGAGATTTGAACAACAACACAAGATCACCTTCTCTAAACTCCTTGTTCCGAATGTACTTGTCATGGAGGTAGTTCATCTTCTCCTTGTATAAGGATGAACTTGTATATGCATGGTACCAGAATTCATCGAGCCCTTAAGTTGGCGGCGACATGCCACTCAAGATTTAGATTCTTCAAAGTCCACATGGCCTTGTGCTCAAGTTCCACCGGAAGGTGACAACCTTTCCCGAACACCAACCGGTATGGAGACATCCCAATCGGTGTTTGTCAGCCGTACTATAAGCCCATAAAGCATCATCAAGTTTCTTTTACCAATCCGCCGATTGGCATTCACTATTTTTGACAAAATACTCTAATATCCCGGTTGGACACTTCCACTTGTCTGCTTTTTTGAGGGTGATAGGGGGTCGTGACTTTGTGAGTGACACCATACTTGGTGAGTAAGGTGTCGAAAGCTTTGTTGCAAAGATGCGATCCCCCATCACTTATGATGGCCGTTGGAGCACCAAATATTATGAAGATGTTCTTTTTCAGAAATGCCACCACGCTTCTAGCTTCGTTTTCAGGTAGAGCAACGACCTCAACCTATTTTGACACATAGTCCACAACTACCAGAATGTAGGTGTTCCCACAAGAGCTCACAAATGGTCCCATGAAATCAATGCCCACACATAGGATATATCAATTTCCAAGATGGTGGTGAGGGGCTACTCATTTTTTTTGAAATCCTACCGCCCTTTGACATTCATCACAATGCTTGACTAGATCACTTGCGTCCTTGTAGATTGAAGGCCAATAGAATCCACAACTCAATACTTTGGCCGCCGTTCTTGCTCCACCATGGTGACACCGTATGGTGAAGAATGGCAAGCCCAAAAAATTTCAACTTGTTCCTCTTTCGGCACACATCTTCTAATCACACCATCGGTACAAATACGGAAAAGGTACGGTTCATCCCAATAATAGTCAAGGCAATCCCATTTGAACTTCTTCCTTTGGCTTGAAGAGAACTCATTCGGTACATAACCACTCATAAGATAATTTTCTAAGTCACCTAACCACTGCATCTTGGTCATTGAAATGACTAGAAGTTTCTCGTCGGGGAAGGAGTCATTGATTTCAAGGTCGTCATGTGGCCTCCCCTCCTTCTCCAAGAGAGACAAGTGGTCCGCCACTTGGTTTTCACTGCGTTTGCGGTCATGGATGTCTAGATCTAACTCTTGCAATAAAAATACCCATCTCATTAACCGTGCATTTGAATCTTTCTTGCTCATTAGGTACCGAAGTGTCGCATGATTTGTGTGGACAATAACATTTGTACCCATCAAGTACGTGCGGAACTTTTCCATAGCAAAAATAATAGAAATGAGCTCTTTTTCGGTCACAGTGTAATTGAATTGGGCATCATTCATGGTCTTACTAGCATAGTATACCGGATGAAAGACCTTGTTTATACGCTACCCCAAAACTACTCCAACCTCCACATTACTAGCGTCACACATGAGCTCAAAAGGTAAGCTGCAATTCGGGGCGGTGATAATAGGGGTAGTTGTCAATTTGAACTTGAGCAATTCAAATTCCTTCATGCAATCTTCATTGAAATGGAATTTGACGTCTTTCTCCAAAATCTTACACAAGGGTTTCACCACTTTGGAAAAATCCTTGATGAAACACCGGTAGAACACCGCATGACCCAAAAAACTCCTCACTACCTTCACGGATGTTGGAGGTGGAAGTTTAGAAATCACCTCTATTTTCTCCTTGTCGACCTCAATGCATTCTTTGAAATATTGTGGCCAAGGACAATGCATTCCTCAACCATGAAGTGACATTTCTCCCAATTGAGCACCAAGTTCGTCTATTCACATATTGCCAAGACCTTATCCAAATTTTTCAATCAATCATCAAAAGGATTCCCGACCATAGCAAAAGCATCCATGAAGACTTCAAGGTAATCCTCCACCATGTCCGTGAAGATGTCCATCATATACCTTTGAAAAGTCGCTGGTGCATTGCATAACCCTAATGTCATTTGCTATAATGCGAAAGTAGCATAAGGACATGTGAAAATAGTCTTCTCTTGATCCTCCAGAGCAATACGAATTTGATTGTATCCGTAATAGCCATCAAGGAAACAATAGAAAGCACGGCCGACCAACCTATCAAGCATTTGATCTAGGAAGGGAAAAGGAAAATGATGCTTCCTTGTGACTTTGTTGAGCTTGTGATAGTCCATACATACTCTCCACCCGGTCACCTTTCTTGTAGGAATCAACTCGTTATTTTCATTGGTGACCACCGTCATGCACCCTTTCTTTGGGACACATTTCATTGGAAAAGTCCAGGAACTATCGAAAATAGGGTAAACAACCCCAGCATCCAACCACTTTATGATATCCTTTTTTACCACCTTTTGCATTGCTTCATTTACCCTTCTTTGATGTTCAACGTAGGGTTTGGCATACTCCTCCAAAATAATCTTGTGCATGCAAAATGCGAGGCTTATACCCCGAATATCCGCCAATGTCCATCCGATAGCTTTCTTCCTATTTTGTAGCACCGCCAATGTGGAACCTACCTGCACGTTAGTCAAACAAGAGGGAAGAATAATCGGTAAAGTAGAACGACGACCAAGGAATTCATACCTGAGATGCGGAGGCAATGGCTTTAACTCCAAAGTGGGAGGCTCCTCATTTGAGGGATTTGTTTGAGGAGTCTTCCAATTTTAAAGACCCAAGGACAATTTGCGTGGTTCATAAGTGTGTGACCCCATGCCTTGTAGTGCATTCACACATTCCACATAACCATCTTTCTCGTCATCATCGAGGTTTAGCAAACGGCCTCCAATGTTTCATCAACATTCATCGTTGCCCTAGTATCATCTATAATCACATCGGTCACCAGGTCCACAAATGAACAAAATTCATTACTATACGATTGCCTCATAGATTTGCACACATGGAAAACCATCTTTTCATCACCCACCCGGAAAGTGAGTTCACCGACTTCCACATCAACAAGATCCTTCCCCGTAGCAAGGAAAGGTCTACCCAGAATATTCGGCACCTCATAGTCCACTTCAGAATCAAGAATCATAAAATTCTCCGGGAGGATGTATTTATCAACACGAAGCAACATATCATCAATTATACCGCACGGTCTCTTAATGGTACGATTCGCCATTTGTAATCTCATAGATGTGGATCTTGGTTTCCCAATTCCTAACATCTTGAAAACCGAATAGGGCATCAAATTGATACTTGGCCCAAGATCACAAAGAGGTTTAGAAAAGTCGGCACTTACAATAGTACAAGGGATTGTGAAAGCACCGAGATCTTCCAATTTAGGAGCCATTGAGTGCGCAATTGCACTCACATGATAAGTCATATTTATAGTTTCACAATTCATCGACCGCTTCTTTGTCACCAAGTCCTTCATGAACTTTGCATTACCGGGCATTTTCTCCAAAGCCTCAACCAATGGCACATTAATAGATAGGTTCTTCATCATGTCAATGAACTTTTTGAATTGGTTCTTGCCATTTTTATTGGCAAGCCTTTCAAGGTATGGAGGAGGAGTCCTTGGCATTGGTGCCTTAGCCTTTGGGACTAACGGTCCAGTATGTCAACAATGTGCTCCCTAGACGGGTTCACTTCCTCTTGACTCCATATTGTCATCAATATCAATCCTTACTTCGTCATTTTCTTGCACCACATTATTAGGAATATCATCTTCTTGTATCAATTGCTCATCATCCACAATATTCCTTTGACTTGAGGTGGGTGCATCCCTACATTTTCCAATGCTTACAGTTACGGCCATGATATGTACCGCGTTTTTCCCACCCTTTGGGTTCACCACCGTGTCACTTGGTAGTGCCCTCTTAGGACGAGTAATTAAAGCTTGCGAGATTTGCCCCAATTGAACTTCTAAATTACGAATTGAAGTATTGTGAGAGGCTAGTTAAGCATCGAATTTGGAATTCTTCTCCATTATTTGTTTGAACATGTTCTCAATTCACCCAATCTCATTGTTGGAAGAGCCTGTACCATGGGAATGATAAGGAGGCGGGTTTCTCGGTTGTTAATACATCGGGGGAATTTGAAAGCCCGACCCCATTTTTGTTGGTTATTGTTCCACCCCCCTTAGTTGTTGCCTCCCTAATATCCTTGTCTATTTCCACCCAATTGCTTTGGTTGTTTCGACCATTCCAATTTCCTTGATTGTTCCACTTCCTTGGTTGTTACCACCATTCTAATTGCTTTGATTGCTAGAATTAAAATTCCCTTGATTACCATGAGGCCACCATTGTTGACTTGGGCCTTGAGAGTTGTTTCTTGACCTTGGAAGTTGTTCACATATTGTACATCCTTCTCTTGTTCATTGTAAGATTCATCTTGATCAAACCTATTATCTTCTTGAACATAATGTTCCGCACGATTTTGCACTTGAGGACCATTTTTCCTTCTCTTTTTTACCATCATATTCACTCCCTCCATTGCATTTACTTTCTTAGGACCTTTAACTTGTTGAAGTTGAGCCTTGGCTAATTAATTCATTGTGGTGGTCAACTTGGAAATTGCTTGCCCATGATCATGCAATTCTTTATGTAGGTGAACCACGTTTGGATCACCTTGAGGAACATTTCTCTAATTTTCCATGCCGATGAATTATCCTCCATTTCATCTAAGATATCACAAGCTTCCACATATGGCATTATCATGAAATTTCCACTAGCAAGTTGGTTGACCATGCATTGATTGGTAGTATTGATCCCCCTATAGAAAGTTTGTTGAATCATAGCCTCCGTCATGTCATTGTTTGGGCACTCTTCCACCATAGTTCTGTACCGCTCCCATATCTCATGCAAAGGCTCATTGGGTTCTTGTTTGAATGCTAGAATCTCGTCTCTAAGAGTAGCCATATGCTCGGGAGAAAAGAACTTGGAAATAAATTTCTCCGCCAACTCATCCCATGTACAGATGGAATGGTTTGGAAAACTTTCTAAACAATCCAAGGCTTTCCCTCGTAGAGAGAAGGGAAATATCCTCAACCTTAAAGAATCCTCGGAGACGTTTGTCTGGTTACTCCCTCAGCAAGTGTCCACAAACCCTTCAAGTGTTTGTAGGTATTTTAATTCGGAGCCCTGGTGAAGAATCACCATTGCTCTAGCAGTGTGAGCATAACATTCATGATTTAAAAGTTGCCCGCCCTAATGCAGGGTAGGACTATGGCACTTGCATATCCTTCATTTGGCAACACCCAGTGTGGAGCCGCTCTTGGTGGGAGGGAGGGAGAGGGGTGGAACAGGAACGTTGTCTTGAGGCGGTCGGCCCCGTCTATTTGCATGAGGTTCTAGAGGAACCTCTTTAACTTGGTCATCTTCCACGTGCACATTCCCCAATGGCATGTTAGCGAGAGGGACATAGTTGTTGAGAGCCATTGTTTCACCTACAATTGTTTCACCAAAAAGATTAGTAACATGGAAGGAAAAGAAGACAATTCATACACAAAGGCAAATATATAGCTAAATCCATTTTTAGCTCCCCGGCAACGGCGCCAAAAATTGTTCTCGTCGAAGTCACACCTCTATTCGGGGTTGTGAACCGGTCGATTGCAATAATAATACCCAACAAGGAGTCGGGACAGGGAGCTGAGATGGGATTATTGGTATATATTTGGATAAAGCACGTGGAGTATCCTGGTTGCACTTCCACAAATATGGTTTTGTTTTTACTTCTAAAATTATGCTAAGGATTTCAATTCTAAGATAAAAAACTAGAGAATATTATTTTTGTTGTTGTTTTAAAATAATGTAAAAGGCCTAGGGCTATGACCGTCAGCTACGTGTTTGACTAAGAAGTTGTAAACTTTAGAGCATGTTTCGTTGGTCGGGGCGTATTATAGCTATCAACACACAATTACCCACTCAATACCTTTCGATAAGAGAGTGGTTTTGCCCAAGTTGGCTTTCTCAAGTCCAAATGGATATAATATAAAACAGTTGATAAATTGCTCAAGTCGGGTTTTACTATCTCTAGGTTCAACCCTTTAATTGGGACTATCATCTCTTGATTTCATCCCAAATTCTTGTTAGCCAAGTTTTCATAGACTAAGTCTCTCTTTCTTAAGTAGAGACTAAGTTCATTAGGATTGAACTAATGTTTGCAACCATTAATTCTATAATTAATAACAAGAAAAAGGCCAAATAATAAACATCCAACCATAAACAAGCCCTAAATCAAACACCCATTAGGTTCACACAGTAGGGTTAGTTCACAACCCTAGCTAAAAATCTAGCTACTCATAGTGGGTAAAGAGGAATATAAAGAAGAAAAGTTGATAAAACTTATATTGCAAGATTAAAAGATAAAAATCCAATGTTGAATCAACAATATAAGCTAAAGTTGCCTAAAAGGGTAAAGAAAAACGACTACAGACTTTTCAATCTTCAAAACTTCACCTAATTTTGTGTAAGAAGTCAATTTTTTTAAAGCTGGAATTTTTGGAAAAAAATGCCCTTACGGAGGTTCTGCGGCCACACAATTCTGTGTGCGGTTCACTTCTCTTCAGCTTTTGATAGGAGTTTATTTTGCGGCCGCACAATTCTTGATTGGGGCCTCATCTCATAAGTTCTGTGGTCCACACTTTGCACTGGAGCTATGTTGATTTTTCTTCACAATTTGCGGCCGCAGATAAAAATCTATGGTCTGCAATTGAGCTTGTATGCCTGATTTTTGTCCTTGTTCAGATCAATCCTTCTTGAGTCGGATTCCATCGTAGTGTCTCATTCTCTAATACTCCTGCAAGTAAGCACATTTCATTAGTTTTCAGAAATACCTTTAAATAGTTTTGGATTAAACGAAAACCAAAAGGCACTAATAAGTGGTCTAGATCCCCACATATCAACTCCCCTAAACTTAAGTTTTTCCTTATCCTCAAGCAAATAAGGTAATTCCCACCTCCAAAAGATAAGGGCTATTCCAACTAATCTACGGTGAATCAAACATACATCAACTGGGACCAACAATTACCCACAAAACATATGAATTATCAACAAGGCAATGATTTGAAAATTTAAGCACAAATAGTTCTAATGTGACACTTGAGTATCAAGAGTTGACTTTACTCATCAAAGAAGTTCGCTCTTTCATGTAGGTCATTATGGATCCCAAACTCCTCCTCTTATACTGCCTGTTAGCATATCTCACTTAAGAACGTAGCACTTAATTCAAGGATTTGTGAAAAGTTCGCTCGTCTCTCTCAAAAGGATTTCACAAGTATGGCTCTAAGTACCATATGCTTTCCCCTCATGTAAATCACCACTAATGTAAGTTCACTCGGCTTGAAATCACATAGGGCTTTTTCGGAATGTAACGAAGGCTTTTGGACTAAGGTAGGAAATGTTGGAATAGAATGGCTTCATATTTATTTAAGCACTCCGTTTTCTCTTTTTGGCTCATGCTTTACCGACTCTTTGAGGCATTTTCTTTTTCCTTAGGGAAAGTAGAGAGACTTGACAACAATATTTCTTGGTCATGATATTCATTCACTCCTTCTTTGTTTTCTCTATGCTCTGCGTTTTTGCTTTTCTTTGAATCTCTTCAACTCTTCAATTATTCACTTTCTTTTTGAATTTTTCTTTTGTTCTTTCTTTATTTTTCTTTGCCTTTCCTTTTCTTCATTTCTTTTATCTTTTTTTTTACCTTGATACCACTTTCAAATTCGTCGTGTCTTTTTGTACCTTAAGGAAAGCTCGGGTGCCAAGAGAGGGTCACTACAAAATGGGTAAAGGCTTGTAACATGGTTGTCAAATGAGAAGGTTTAAGGCTCAAAAGTGTTGACTAGATATAATATCATTGGTGGGCCATGAAAAATTTCAAAACGGGACAAGGAGAGCCTACAATCATTTCTCAAGCCAAGCAACTTAAAATTTCTCCTAGAAACACATTCGGGACAAGTTCTAGACCATTCACACGTGTACTTGGACTTATAACAAAACATCTCACACAACTGGATAATTAAAGAGGATAGAGTCGAGGGCCCACAATAACCATATTCAATATTGAAAATCACTAATAGTTCAACTAAACCACTCGATGATTGCCTAAGTCAATTCAAGAATCACAAGGTCACTAACTAGAGCTATTTTGTTCCAATAACTTGTTTTTAATCATAAGCATGCATTTAAGTGTCTTGGTACCAAGTGAAACATTCTTGACTCTCTTATTCATTATACTACGTTTAACTAAACATCAAAAATAGACTCAATCCCTTAAGAAGGTTGTCATGCCATCCATCGTTGGGAAGAGTCACCCGCTTCACACAAAAACCACCTTTGAAAAAAATCAGGGCATTAAGAAAACCAAAGGCTTATTGATCACTTAAACATAAAAAGAAACTACTAAATCAAAAAGAAGCTATGAAGTAAACTACTAAAAGCATAAATGAATATACAAACTGAGAAAAGGAAAGAGAATATATACATCAATTGAGAGAGAAGAATATGTACATAATGAAAATAAAAAGAAGAAAATGTTATCAGTTATTACTAGCCAATGTCAAATGTCAAATCAAAAAAGATCCACCCCCCTCAATAAAAATAAGCATTGTCCTCAATTCTTAACAAAATCAAAATAAGGAAGGGAATGAGTAGAGAGGACTCCCTATGTGGTCTTAGTGTCCATAGCAGCATCACCTCCCTCAGGCTTCTCCAATGGGATCTCATCATCCTATGCTCGAGGAGTAGCTGGGTTGGTGAACATCTGTAGCACCGCCTCAGCAGTGTGGGCAACAAGGTCCGGGTTCCTGAGACTGGCCAGCTGGTGCCACTGGTGCTAATGGTGTTGTTGGGTCTGCTGGTACTGATGGATGTGTCTCTATCAGTAAGTCAAATGGAAGATAACCAGCTACTGCTATCTTGGTCAACTCTCGTCTCAACTTGTCAACTGATTTCCTTGAAGCCTGGGATTTCCTCATCTTCTTCACCTGCTTCCCAAGATCCTCAATTGCTCCCCCATGTGCCACCAAAGTGTCCATGATGGTCTTTTGATTCTCTAATATCTTCTTCGAAGTTTCCTCCACTGACGGAGGAATCTAGGGTGTTGGGGTAGAAGCATGTGCTGCAACCGCACTAGATAGGTCAAAGAGCTTTATAGTAGCTGTCTGTATCCAGTTGTTGAGACTCGCCAGCGTATAGGAGACTCGCAGCACAGAGAGTGGATAAGTGGAGGAGGAAGGCATTGATACTGATTGTCCTGAAGATGAAGGTGGAGGCATGGAAACTGTCTCGGTGGAAGGCTCGGCTGCTGTAAAAGGTATGGTTGCTATAGAAAGCATGGCAGTTGAATCCGCAACTACCACCGATGGCTCCTCAGACTGGCCTACGGTAGTAGTCGACTTACCATTGTTCTTCACATTCCTTGGGTCCTTCAGAGAGTACCAGGAGAAGGGCTTCTTATCCCTAACCTTTCTATCAAAACCTTTAGGTTCCACCCCCGCATCGGTGAGATACTCCGTGGTTGGGATACAGATAGGAGCTTTCACCCTGGCTCACAACCAGTGACATGTTGGCCGACATGATGGAACCCATATTGATTGTGTACCCGAACATGATGGAGGCAACTAAGACTACCCGGGGGGCTGGGAGATTGTTCTCGTTCTGGCCCGGGTCTATACAACTGCACAAAAATGTTTGCCACCTTTTTGCCTCAAGGTTGAGGGTTGCCCGCTGAATGGGAACCCATGTTGTGATCCATGGTGGTGGTGGTCCTGGAGCTGCTAGTATCTCAGCTAACCAAGGGCGGGTCGCATCATCCATTGCGAACTTCTCCAAATATTGAACCGGATCCACATCCTCGAGCCTAAGTAGGTGTTCAGGGTGCTCTAATCAAATCTTACTTTCAAATTTCTCACCTTAGTCACCTTAGTCCCCTTCTTGATGTGCGCCACATTGGCGTAGAATTCATGGACTAGGTGCTCCTTGGCATCCACCACACTTTGAGTGAACCATGTCCACCCTTTTCTCTCCCAAAACTGCTTTGCCACATTTGGATTGAACCTATCCAAGTCTTTCAAAAGAAACTGACTGTCACGCCCCAAAAATCGAGGAGCGTGACCAGCGCTCAACCGAATAAACTCGACCGAGCAAGCCTGATAGATTTCATTCTATCCAAATTTATCTTTGAATAAAGAGGAGATGTACTCCATTAATCATATTTTGGAAATATTCATTAACAACTTCTATTTTGTTTTCATTAGCAGTTTCAACCAAAATATCCAGAATATTACAATTTTTATAGATATGATGAAAAACATGTTTTCCAAATACCAATATTTCTAATTCAATTCCCACTATCAAACACCACCCACAACCTGTCTACGGAGCCTCTAAATATAACTGAAGAGTAATATGGAAGTGCCGGCAACAAGGCTCCGGCTATACCTCAAAATACAAAGTACATAATAAACAAATGATATAGTATCCCGAAATGAAGTGTCTCACCAAGTCAGCTGAAAAGAAGATGCGCCACTAGCTGTGACCAACACTTTCTGCTATGGAACCACCTATATCCATTTAAAAATGTAGCACCCCCGATAAAAGGGATGTTAGTACTGTCGAATAGTACTAGTATGTAAATCTAAACACCAACTCTAATATAAGGAACAAGGAAACAAATGAAAGGGGAAATAGTCATGTTATACAACAAAAGCTTCGAACAAAGTACTATAACGTCAAGTAGGTGAGCACATAATTTCTCAGTTCAATTTTCATCTTATTAGGTTGGTAATCTTAGTGCCATGTGCCAATATCTACAATATCTCCATGTTCTTACACGGAGTCCGATCTCAACCCGACCAGCTAGGTCATTTCGTTTGAGACATCAACCTTGTCCACAATTCTAATCATCATTTTCAGCACAATTACCACCATGTATGTGGCATGGCGTCCGATCACGGGCCGATCGGCTAGGCCATCTCTATTGAGACATCATCCATTCAATAAATCATCTCATTTTACATTTCCTTCCCATATTTTGATACATTGGCACGGGGGGATTTATCTATTAAATTGTTCTTAGCTCTTGTCCGTACTTTAGATTTTCAAGTTTTCCCCTTTTTCATATTCGACATTATTATCACATCAATAAAATCTATCATTCAAAGAATTTCCACACATAATGAAGAAGGCTTGGAAAATCTTAAGCATATGTAGGCGTTTCATACAATTTGGCATAGCGACCATCGTTCGATTCTTGACATAAATCCTTAACATTTCTCAATACAGATTCCTCATTTCAAACACATTCTCAAATAGCACGCCGATATGATAAGCATTTAGAACATTTATTGAACATGAATCTTTCAACACAACATATTAAGGCAACCAATTCTAGCATGATCAAGTTAGGAACTTACACCAAATACTTGAACAGCAGGGGTTCGATCCTAAGAAGAAGGGAGTTTAACCATACATACCTCAATAGAGCTTTTAGGAAAATTCTACTTTTAAAAGTCATTTTAAAATAGTTGAGTCGAGGCTCATTTCGTAATCTGTTTCATATATTTTCTTATTTCATAGGCATCACTAGGCACAATGATAAACGTTATCCACACTTTATTTGGTCAGTTTATTTAATTCATTTTCAAACATCTTTGTAGTTTATCAACAACTAAACGCACTCAATCAAGACATTTAGCACACATACGAGTAATTAGGAGTATTAAGCATATCGAGTTTCCCTCACCTAATTGGTATACTAGTTTTCATTTAAAATACAACTCAAAGCCATACCATTTTAATAAGCAACCCATACTTTAAACATCTATCGTTCGATATAAGGCTCGTTCAGAATAATCAAGTTTAAGAATTTATAGGGGATAACCCGAAACGTAAAAATCAGGGATTTTGAGCCGGTCATGCTTAAACTTATGGAAACATTATGGAATTCAATTCCGAGAGAGAAAGTTTTGCCAACATACCTGGTTGAACCTTCCTTAAGTTACTACAGCACACTAACACCTCTAGCAATAATAATCTATAGGAAGATAGCGAAAATTGATTAATAATTAGAAAGATTTCCATGGTGTAACTCTCTTAGGAATTTCATCAAACACCTAACATGTGAAATAGACTACAAGGTTCTATAATGGAAATTCCTTCTTCCCTCAACCAATTTCAACAAGAACTACCCAAAATAGTTCATTAATCTCACATACTATAACTTAGTGTCACATGCATGGCCTATTTCTAACCCCACAATATATTTGAACTCTTAACCTCTAGCATGCATGTTCTGGAAGTAGGACTTACCCGGATGAAGGATAATCTAGCGGCTAGCTTCCTTGATTCTTGAAGATTTGAAAGCTAGGTTCCCTCTTCATCTCTCTACATTGCTCTTACTTCCCTCTAAAATCATCAGAATATTTCCCCAAATGAATCCCCGTACGTAATTTATCAAAATGGAGTCGGGTTATAAAAATAGAAAAATGGACCCTCCGACTCAGATATGCGATCACAGAAAGGAACGCATAACAGATGTGCGGCCCGCAGAATGGTCGCATAATTAATGCTCAGAACTGGGATGTTTCAGGTTGGGTATGCAGCAGGTTTGCGACCCGCAGACTTATTCCGCGTTCGAAAAATGCACTACAGACCTGATCTGCGGTCGCATAGTGCGCCGCATAATGGTCTTCAACTTAGGTCAACTTCTGCTTCACTCTGCGGCACTTATGCGGCCCACATATTGATTCTGCGATCGCAAACCTCAACACCTTAGTTCCACGAAGATAAATTTACTACTTCTGAACACTTTAGCCTAACTCGGCACCACAAGACCTTAAATTACACAGCGAAATTTTTCGGGTCTTACATTCTCGCCCGCTTAGGATCATTCGTCCTCGAATGAAAACAAATGTCCGCCCCAAACACTTAACATAATCTATCTCTTTTATTACCTACCTCAAGTCCTTAAATTTTGACTAACTTCCAAAATTTTCAGAAATTTTGGCAGAGTCTCCTTTGTAACTAGGCCTATCCACCTGCCAGAGAACCACCAAAACCATCCTAACAACACATCCACAACTCAACAAAGCACCACAATGTATATGTCAATAACACTATCTCAGCATTACAAGCACTACACTATCATAATGATACCTGGACAGGGACTGCACATTTTTAAATCATAATGCCTAGAAGGTACCTTTCAAATCAAAACCAATTGCTATACAATCAAGAGAAAATATTTTCTTTCCACGACACTGTCGGCCTTCAAGGTGGCCTCTTAGACTTACAGACTTTGCCATAACACCATTCACAAAAACAATCTCAACTCCCAAACTTATCTAACAAGGATGACAAATAGATACCTCACATAAGCTAACTATCCATTAACTTCACCTTCAATAATCTCTACCAGAATGATGCACAAAGGATTTAAAACTACCTTATTACACATGGACATATGACAACACCGAATGTATGGAGAACAACGATGGGGAAACATCATACTCATAGTGTGGCTTAATGTGAAATACACTTATGTCACCTTTATTATCAATTCACGTAACATCTTCAGGGAGAAAATATTGATAATAACCCTCTTACACTCTTCAACTCTAAATCTCTACACGAAAACCCACACCAAATCTTTGATGACCTTCAACAATCACTCTAAGATGTGCTATCATAAATGACCATAAAATTACCTATTGAATATATGTGATCAGAGGTTGATGCTCCCTCTTTGACATGTTCGAACCTTCAATCCCCAATAGATTTAATATGATGAGGAACATCAAAGTTCAGCATTGGGATGGAATTATTCAGGAATCCATTAATGTGCTGAGTAGAGTATTTCATGAGGTCATATGCTAAGGGACACAAAGATCACTATTAGCGATGCTGACATGGTTAATCATTGTGACAACATCAATTATTAGAAAAATGAGGCATAGAGGTAACTCATGTACGTGATCCTGAGATCTAAAAGAAGTGGGTCTTTCTAGACATGAGATACATGGGAGGCATGATCGGGAGGATGAAGACGTCAGCATCAGCTATTCTTGGGAGGTGATGATTTATGCAAGGGATAGTAACAATTTTTCCTTTCCATATATGCCTTTCCTGACAATAGTAAGCCCTAAGGAGAAGTGGTCAAGTATGTTACACCGGTTGCCTCCTTGAGTGTAAGGAACATAAGTTTAGCTCAAAATGGGAAGATTCTTGCAACATGGATGTGATAGTGATATCAAGAAGAGAAAAAAAAAATACATGAAGTCGAATTACACTCCTAACATTAACTAACACAAGGAATCTATGCCACAAGCCCATGAGGATGAAAAGAAGTTAAACACTTATGGGATTATCATAATTCAAACAGTTTAACCCTTCCCTATAATTGATCCTATATCAGACAACTACATATATGACAACTTGTCTTCCAAATCAATATGCTCATGATATGTGCAAAAATATGAAAGCATCTAATCTCAACCTTTCATGAGTGAAACCATAAATCTAGGACGTCTTAATATTGGGATGAAATCATATATTGATTAGAGGGGTTCTAATAGTTAACGTAATGCTCCGGGGAGAAAGAAAAATAAAACTCCTATCCACCACGGGAGGTGGAATGCCAAGGATAGAAAAACTCCCCTCACATGAAAATGACATAGTCAATGATTCCAGAAGTCGAGTGTGTAAAGACAACGGAACCCAATGAGACAGTATAAAATAATCATGGAAGGTTTGCAGATGTCATAATGAGTTCTCCATGGATTCTTACTTGAGAAGTACCCAGATGCTAATGAAATTTTTTGAGGCCTTACAATGACGCTCAAGTGTGAGCGATATCGGAAGACACCACTTTCGAGGCCTAGTAAAAGTTGTCAGGATCACAAATCTATCTTCCCAAATTTTATGATGATGATGATATTTCGGATGACAATCGAGGAGGTGATACCAGAGTTGTCGGCCTCTAGAGGTCGAAAGAGAAAAAATGGTGACTGGTACGGCGGGGGTGTGAGTAGATGAGGGTTCTGAACCCTGACTGCTATCTTCCGAACCCTCAGAAGTGCTTGCTGAGATGAAAGTCTCATTATGGAGCTGGTCCCTCCCTGGAAATTATTATGGCCCTCTGATTCTTCCCTAGACGGGATGTATGAACTCGATTCCGAGGGCTCTGTGGCCCTACCTCACCCGGTGGTCGCCTTTTTAGATAGCTATTTTTGTGCGGAGAGTAATAGGGTGCCCCTGCATCAGCCTCGGGAGGGCTCACTCCTCACTTTGGATGTATCACCTCGTCCACTTAATCTAAACATTGTCTGTAATACAAAGCAACAAGAATCATTTACAGTTCAAATCCAGAATATCAAACAGTTGCAGACAAAACAATGTGCAGGTTGGGGAAGTGCGGTCCACACATTTTTGGGTGCGGGCGCAAATGGGTTTGTGTGGACCGCACAATTTTGGAAGTGTGGCCGCAGTAGTGGTTCTGCAGTCCGCATAATTTTGAGTGCGGTCCGCACAATCAATGCACAACAATTGTCCTAGCTTAATGATCTGTGGACCACTCAATTAAAAAACACACGGCAGTTAACTTCGGGTTTCTAATTCAAGCACAATTTAGACATGGTATTGGCAATTTAGACATGATACACAGTTTACCCATCCCCCAATAAGCAAGTAGTAAGTTACCCACTCGATTTTAAGCTCACATGATGATTAGTTTGACATTTAGGCTTAAAAATAACTAAACTAATTAGGGACAAAATTAAGAAAATTGAAAAATTTTAAAGATGAATTGAGCATATCAGTAATGTAGTGACGCAGGGAAGAATCAAAGATGATGAAGTAAGTGTGAGATGCTTGAATCAGTTTGAGTGCATTGTGCTTGCCTAAGTGTCAAATGTTCAGAATGTGTAAAGTTTGAAAAATGGTGAGGAGGAACTATTTGTAGGTGGCTGGTTAGGGCATGGATTCACCAGCTGAGTGCGGCCGCAATCCTTACATGTTACCACTTTTACGCGTTTGATGATCTGCGATCCGCACAATTCTGAGTGCGGACGTAGATTTTGGTGCGGATCACACATTTCCTTGTGCAGCCACGCTTTGGCCATTCCTCTGATGTGCAAAACTTCAGAGATTTTGCAATTTCTGACCTCCAGTTGTGCGGCTGCACAAAAAATTATGCGGCCGCAGACCTCTTTCTGTTGTGGCCTTAACAATTTTGCTGTCCACACAGTAAATGTGCGGTCCACACTTTTCCAAACTTAGCCATTTTTTCTTGAGCACAGTTCCTGCAAAGCACACTCATTCCTGCAACATACTTCAAAAGTCGTTAGCATAAAACAAGACCTATCTAAAGACAATGAAAAAGGAAAAGAATAAGAAAAAGAAGCATGGGTTTCCTCCTAAGAAGCGCCTGATTTAACGTCGCGGCACAACGTAGATTACCATCAATCACTTGAAGTGAATCAGTGCCACGACGTGGCCATCACTATCTTTTCCCAGATAATCCTTCACCCGGTGACCATTGACTCTAAACACTTCATCATTTTTATTCTTCAAGTCCAATGCACCAAAGGGTGTAACACTCACAACCTCAAACAGGACACTCCACTTAGACTTCACTTTTCCCAGAAACATCTGTAACTGGAATCCATCTAGCTCATTCAATTGTGCCACCCTTAAGTTGGCGGCAACATGCCACTCAAGATTTAGCTTCTTCAAAGCCCACATGGGCTTGTGCTCAAGTCCCATTAGAAGGTGACAACCTTTGGCGAAAACCAACCGGTATGGAGACATCCCAATCGGTGTTTTGTAAGCCGTCCTATAAGCCCATAAAGCATCATCAAGTTTGTTTTATCAATCCGCCCGATTGGCATTCACTATTTTTGACAAAGTACTCTAATCTTCTGGTTGTAAACTTCCGCTTGTCTGCTTGCTTGAGAGTGATAGGGGGTCATGACTTTGTGATTGACACCATACTTGGTGAGTAAGGTGTCAAAAGATTTGTTGCAAAAATGCGATCCCCCATAACTTATGATGGACCTTGGAGTACCAAATCTTGTAAAGATGATCTTTTTCAAAAATACCACCACACTTATAGCTTTGTCGTTAGGTAGAGCAATGGCCTCAACCCATTTTGACACATAGTCCACAACTACCAAAATGTAGGTGTTCTCACAAGAGTTTACAAATGGTCCCATGAAATCAATGCCCCACTCATCAAAAATATCAATTTCCAAGATGGTGGTGAGGGGAAACTCATTTTTCTTTGAAATCCCACCAGCCATTTGACATTCATCACAATGCTTGACTAGATCACTTGCGTCCTTGTAGAGTAGGTCAATATAATCCACGACTCAACACTTTGGCCGCCATTCTTGCTCCACCATAGTGACCACCGTATGGTGAAGAATGGCAACCCCCAAGAATTTCAACTTGTTCCTCCTGTGGCACAGATCTTCTAATCACACCATCGATACAAATCCGTAAGAGGTACGGTTCATCCCAATAATAGTCAAGGTAATCCCGTTTGAGCTTTTTCCTTTGGGTTGAAGAGAACTCATTCGGTACATAACCACTCACAAGATAATTTGCTAAGTCAATGAACCACGGTATCTCGGTCATTGAAATGGCTAGAATTTGCTCGTCGGGGAATGAGTCATTGATTTCAAGGCCGTCATGTGGCCTCCCCTCCTCCTCCAAGCGAGACAAGTAGTTCGCCACTTGGTTTTCATTGTGTTTTTGGTCATGGATGTCTAGATCGAACTCTTTCAATAAAAGTACCCATCTCACTAACCGCGCCATTGAATCTTTCTTGCTCATTAGGTACTCAAGTGGCGCATGATTTGTGTGGACAATCACCTTTGTACCCACCAAGTACGTGCAAAACTTCTCCATAGAAAAATAAATAGCAAGGAGCTCTTTTTTGGTCACAGTGTAAGGCATCATTCATGGTCTTACTAGAATAGTAGACCGGATTAAAGACCTTGTTGATACGCTGCCCCAAAATTGTTGCAACTGCCACATTACTAGCGTCACACACGAGCTCAAAAGGTAAGCTCCAATTCGGGGCGGTGATAATAGGGGTAGTTGTCAATTTGAACTTGAGAAATTCAAATGCCTTCATGCAATCTTCATTGAAATGGAATTTGGAATCTTTCTCCAAAAGCTTACACAAGGGGTTCACCACTTTGGAAAAATCCTTGATGAAACTCCGGTAGAACCCCGCATGACCCAAGAAACTCCTCACTACCTTCACGGATGTTGGAGGTGGAAGTTTAGAAATCACCTCTGTTTTTTCCTTGTCAACCTCAATGCCATTCTTTGATATCTTGTGGCCAAGGACAATGCATTCCTCAACCATGAAGTAACATTTCTCCCAATTGAGCACCAAGTTCGTCTCTTCACTTCTTGCCAAGGCCTTATCCAAAATTTTCAAGCGATCATCAAAAGGATTCCCGACCACAGAAAATTCATCCATGAAGACTTCAAGGTAATCCTCCACCATGTCCGTGAATATGGCCATCATACACCTTTGAAAAGTCGCTGGTGTATTGCATAACCCAAATGGCATCCGCTATAATGCGAAAGTACCATAAGGAAATATGAAAGTAGTCTTTTCTTGATCCTCCAGAGCAATAAGAATTTTATTTTATCTGTAATACCCATCAAGAAACAATAGAAAGCACGACCGACCAACCTATCAAGCATTTGATTTAGGAAGGGAAGTGGGAAATGATCCTTCCTTGTGACTTTTTTGAGCTTGCGATAGTGCATACATACTCTCCACCCGGTCATCATTCTTATAGGAATCAACTCGTTCTTGTCATTGGTGACCACCGTCATGCCCCCTTTTTTGGGACACATTGCACCGGAGAAGTCCACGAACTATCGAAAATGGGGTAAACAACCCCGGCATCCAACCACTTTATGATATCCTTTTTGACCACATCTTACATTGTATCATTTAGCCTTCTTTGATGTTCAATGGAGGGTTTGGCATACTCCGCCAAAATAATCTTGTGCATGCAAAAAGCGGGGCTTATACCTTGAATATCCGCCAATGTCCATCCGATATCTTTCTTCCTCTTTTGTAGAACCGCCAATGTGGAGCCTACCTGCACGTTAGTCAAACAAGAGGAAAGAATAACCGGTAAAGTAGAACAAGGGCCAGGGAATTCATACCTGAGATGCGGAGACAATGGCTTTAACTCCAAAGTGGGAGGCTCCTCATTTGAGGGATTTGTTGGAGGAGTCTTCCGATTTTTAAGCCACAAGGACAATTTGCGTGGTCCATAAGTGTATGACCTCATTCCTTGATATGCATTCACACATCCCACATAGCCATCCTTCTCGTCATCATCAAGGTTTAGCAAAACGGCCTCCAATTTATCATCAACATTCATCGTGGCCCTAGTATCATCTATAATCACATAAGTCACATAAGGATTGCCGCATAAATTTGCACACATGGAAAACTACCTTTACATCACCCACCCAGAAAGTGAGTTCACCGGCTTCCACATCAACAAGAGCCTTCCCTGTAGCAAGGAAAGGTCTACCCAGAATAATCGGCACCTCATAGTCCACTTCACAATCAAGAATCACAAAATTCACCAGGAGGATGTATTTATCAACACGAACGAACAAATAATCAATTATACTGCACGGTCTCTTCATGGTATGATCTGCCATTTGTAATCTCATAGATGTGGGTCTTGGTTTCCCAATTCCTAACATCCTGAAAACCGAATATGGCATCAAATTGATACTTGCCCCAAGATCACAAAGAACTTTAGCAAAGTCGGCACTTACAATAGTATAATGGATTGTGAAAGCGCCGGGATCTTCAACTTTAGGAGCTATTTAGTGCACAATTGCAGTCACATGATGATTCATCTTTATAGTTTCACAATTCATTGACCGCTTCTTTGTCACCAAGTCCTTCATGAACTTTACATAACCGGGCATTTTCTCCAAAGCCTCAACCAATGGCACATTAATAGATAGGTTCTTCATCATGTGAATGAACTTTTTGAATTGGTTCTCACCATTTATCTTGGAAAGACTTTGAGGGTATGGAGGAGGAGGCCTTGGCATTGGTGCCTTAGCCTTTGGCACTACCGGTTCCTGAATGTCAACAATGTGCTCCATAGACGGGTTCATTTCCTCTTGGGTCTCCTATACATTATCATCAATATCAATCCTTACTTTGTCATTTTCTTGCACCACATTATTCAGAATATCATCTTATTGTATCACTTGCTCATCATCCACAATCTTTCTTTGACTTGAGGAGGGTGCATCCCCACCGTTTCCAATCCTTGTAGTTACGGCCATGGTATGTCTCGTGTTGTTCCAACCCTTTGGGTTCCCCACCGTGTCACTTGGTAGTGCCCTCTTAGGACGAGTGTTTAAAGATGCAAGATTTGTCCCAATTGAACTTCCAAATTGCGAATTGAAGTATTGTGAGAGGCTAGTTAAGCATCGGATTTGGCATTCTTCTCCATCATTTGTTTGAACATGTTCTCAATTCACCCCATCTCATTATTGGAAGAGCTTGGACCATAGGTGAATCACATTTGGATCACTTTGAGGAACATTTTCTCTACTTTTACATGTCGATGAAGTATACTTCATTTCATCTAAGATATCACAAGCTTCTGCTTATGGCATTGTCATGAAATTTCCACTGGCAAGTTGGTTGACCACACATTGATTGGTAGTATTGATCCCCCTATGGAAAGTCTGTTGAATTATAGCCTCCATCATGTCATTGTTTGGGCACTCTTTCACCATAGTTCGGTACATCTCCCATATCTCATGCAAAGGTTCATTGAGTTCTTGTTTGAATGCTAAAATCTCGTCTCTAAGAGTAGCCATATGCTCGGGACAAAAGAACTTGGAAAAACATTTCTCCGCCAATTCATCCCATGTACGGATGGAATGGTTTGGCAACCTTTATAACCAATCCAAGGCTTTTCCCCATAGAGAGAAACGAAATAGCCTCAACATTAAAGCATCCTCAGAGACGTTTGTCTGGTTACTCCCCCAACAAGTGTCCACAAACCCCTTCAAGTGTTTGTATGCATTTTGATTCGTAGCCCCGGTGAAGAATCCCCATTGCTCTAGCAGTGTGAGCATAACATTCGTGATTTGAATGTTGCCCACCCTAATGCGGGGCAGGACTATGGCACTTGCATATCCTTCATTTGGCAACACCCAGTGTGGAGCCGCTGTTGGTGGGGGGGAGGGTGGAACGTGAACGTTGTCTTGAGGCGGTCGACCTCGTATATTTTCTGGAGGTTCAAGAGGAACCTCTTCAACTTGGTCATCTTCCACGTCCATATCCCCCAACGGCATGTTTGCGAGAGGGTCCTTGTTGTTAAGAACCACTGTTTCACCTACAATTGTTAACCAAAATGATTAGTAACATGGAAGGAAAAGAAGACAATTCACACACAAAACCAAATATATAGCTAAATCCGTTTTTAGCTCCCCGGCAACGGCGCCAAAAATTGATCTCGTCCAAGTCACACCTCTATTCGGGGTTGTGAACCGGTCGATTGCAATAATAATACCCAACAAGGAGTCGGGATCGAATCCACAGGGAGCTGAGGTGTGATTAGTGGTATATATTTGGATAAAGCACGTGAAGTATCTTGGTTGCGCTTCCAAAAATATGGTTTTGTTTTTACTTCTAAAATTAGGCTATGGATTTCAATTCTAAGATATAAAACTAGAGAATATTGTTTTTCTGTTGTTTTCAAATAATGTAAAAGGCCTAGGGCTATAGCTGTCACCTAAGAGTTTGCGTAACGGGTTGTAAACTTTAGAGCATATTTCGTTGGTTGGGGCTTATTATAGCTATCAACACACAATTACCCACTCAATACCTCTCGATAAGTGAGTGGTTTTGCCCAATTTGGCTTTCTCAAGTCCAAATGGGTATAATACAAAACAGTTGATAAATTTCTCAAGTCGGGTTTTACTATCTCTAGGTTCAACCCTTTAATTGGGACTATCAATCTCTTGATTTCATCCCAAATTCTTGTTAGTCAAGTTTTCATAGATTGAGTCTCTCTTTCTTAAGTAGAGACCAAGTCCATTAGGATTGAACTAATGGTTGCAACTATTAATTCTACAATTAATAACAAGAACAAAGCTAAATAATAAACACTCAACCATAAACATGCCCTAAATCAAACACCTATTAGGTTCACACACTAGGGTTGGTTCACAACCCTAGCTAAAAATTTAGCTACTCATAGTGGGTAAAGAGGAATATAAATAAGAAAAGATGATAAAACTCATATTGTAAGATTAAAAGAATAAAATCCAATGTTAAATCAACAATATAAGCTAAAGTTTCCTAAAAGGGTAAAGAAAAATGGCTACAAACTTTTCAATCTTCAAAACTTCACCTAATTTTGTGTAAGAAGTCTATTTATACAAAGCTAGAATTTTCGGACAAAAATGCTCTTTCGGAGGTTCCGCGGTCACACAATTTTGTGTGCGGTCCGCACTTCTCTTCAGCTCTTGATAGGAGTTGATTTTTCGGCCGATCAATTCTGGATTGCGGCTATATCTCTTATATTCTTCTATCTGCACAATCCTGGTGCGGCAGCACTGCGCTCTTCTGCGGACCGCGCATTTCCTGAGTGCGGTCGCATGGTTGATTTCTGCGGCCGCACAATGATAGTGTGGTTCGCATTTCCTTTTGACCTTGAAATGAACTATCTGAACTTTGGCTCTTGGGTAGCTTCTGTGGCTGCACAATAATTGTGCGGTGCGCACTTTGCACTGGAGCTATATTGATTTCTCTTCACAATCTGCGGTCCGCACTTGAGCTTGTATGCCTGATTTTTGTCCTTGTTCAGATTATTCATTCTTGAGTCGGATTCCATCGTAGTGGCTTATTTTCTAATTCTCCTGCAAGTAAGCACATTTTATCAATTTTCGGGAATGCCTTTAAACATTTTTGGATTAAAACGAAATCCAAAAGGAGCTAATAAGTAGTCAAAATCCCCACTTATCAGCCGGTACACTTGATTTGTTGCTGCCTCACTCGTGAATTAGTGGGTGATGAAAACATGCCCTTCCCTGAAAATTGGAACTTCGCACGTAAGTGTTTTTCCTTTTTTTTTTCCTTACTTTTCTTTACATGAATGTATGTACAGTTTTTTAGCAACCATGGAAGTTTTCGAAGACTTTTCTAACTTCCGTGCTTGGGTAAAAAAATGTTAACTGTTGCTCCTATGTATAAGAGATCCTAGATATTCCTTTCACAAAAATTTGGAAAGTGAAGACTCACGGTTTCTTTTTATTCTCAAGGCATCCTTTCTCTTTGTTTATTCCTTCCTTTTAATGCATATACTTTTTCCCCTTCTTTTTTTATTAGGGTTTTCCATTCGTGGTATCAACCCGCTTTTGTTCCCTCTGAGAGACTTTTTGTAAGCTCTGCACAAGAACAAATTTTAAGCATATTTTCCTCAAAGAGGAAAAGTGCTGAAGCCCTTAGGTCTGAGGATGAAGAGGATTCCAAAGAAGGTTCCTTAGGGAGGAAACCACATGTTAGTAGGCGCGTTGTTTTAGATGGTGAAGCTAATGTCTCTCAAGATCCCGCTCGAAGTTTGATTCAATTTAGTCTCGTTGATGATCCTGATAGTATCCATTTGGATATCTCTTATGAAGATGTTGGTAACCTTGATAACCCCCTTCAAGTCCTATTGATAGGTTGTTTGCCCAAGGTTATGAGGGTGAAGAAGAGCTTTGTCCTGTCTCTGAAGAGTCTCCACTTCCCTCTCTTTCGTTGATGTTAGTTACACCTACTGTTAATCCCCTAGTTTCTTTGCCTACAGTTACCCAGTCGTTTCCCCTGTTACTGCTCCTCATGAAGAAACTGAGTCTTCCCGTGGCAGGTGGGGTATGAAATAAATTCTGATTAAAGTCCCTGATGGTGAGAATATGTTGAAAAAGTTTGGTCAAGCTGCTATATGGTTAAAACCATTACTTCGTCCCGTGGAAAGAAAAAAGCTTGAGGGTCACAGTTCTTTGACCTTAATGAATGACATCATCCATTCTTCCCTCAAGGTATACCTTTACTTACTTATTTTTCTTTCCTTTTCTTCTCGTTCATAAATCCCCTTTTTTTGTATTTTTGTAGATCAATTGGAAGGTACGAAGCTTATGAGAAGGCGTGAATGGCACCCGGTGCCGTGCTGGCCCGAGCGAACCACTCTGTAACTCATGATCGTTCGACTAAAACTAGAATATACATAGGTCGAGTTGACTGAACTCATTCCTTTTGTAACTATCATGGGTCAACATGAGCACAACTCATAATTTATAAGAGTAAGTGGGAAAACACTGTATCACTAAATCATTTTTCTTAAAACATGAATACATATGAGCCGTCAAGGCATCTGACATACTGTACAAAATGAACCTCTGTCTACAAAGCCTATAAGATTATTGGACATCAAATGGGACAGGTACTGGCCTACCCGTAAGTCTGTAGCAAGATTCTGAGACGGTGACTCATAGACTCGGCTGCACTCCGAATGAGGTAAATTCTTACCGATCCTTCGTTAAAGCCAATCTCGTTTACTATGAGGGCTCATCAATTTGATTATCTACACCTGCAGGCATGAATGTAGTGTCCCAAACAAAAGGACGTCAGTACGAATAATGTACTGAGTATGTAAGGCGGAACTGAAACATAACAGTAAGTCAACATTAATAAAAGACATATAAGAATCCACCTGAATCTCTTAAGTGCTATCATATATGCATACTTATACTTAATTATATAATACTTCTCTTAGAATCTATTATCCATATCGTATGATGCATGACTGCCCAACTGATCAGTGGTAACTGCCCGACCGGTCGTACCTCGGTGGTAAATGCATAACTGCCTAACCGGCGGTAGATAATAATACATAACTTCCCAACCGGTAGTAACTGCCCGACCGGTCGTAGCTCGGTGGTAAATGAATATACATGATTGCACAACCGTTGGTAAATAATGATACATAACTGTTGATACCCAATTTTTTCCTATATTATTTACAAGATGCATATATATTTTTCAAAACAATGCATGAGCATCAATTAATATTTTTCCATAATTTTATGCATTTTTAAAGATTTTTAATTAATTTATCCTGGTATTTTTATTATATAAACAATTACTAGTTGCATCACCATTGGTTTTGTGATAATTTTATTGATTAATTTTATCATTTATATTTACACTAAGCTTTAATTATTTCATGAATATCCGTACTTACATTTTAGGGTTATAATTGCAATAACTTTGCAATAATAGACCACAAGTGCATAATTACCCTATTTCACAAGAAGATGACCTTTTGTATTTTTATAATATTAAGTAATTATTTTAAATCAGTTTTATGAATAAAAATCATTTTCTATCGTTTATTAACTACTTTTACAAATTATTTTATTAATTAAGTGGGTATTTAAAAAGTAGCCTCTTTTAATTTAGTTTAATTTCGGACCTAAACCTAATCATTCACTCAACTCGGCCGCCCTTGAATCCCTCCTCCTCTCTTCTCTCTCTCAAGCTCTCCCCTAAGCCTAGTCGCCGTCATCAGAAACCCTTCAATCCATGGCTTTTCTCTCAGGCCCTATCCGGCCTCCTGTCTCTGCTGGCTATTTGATTTCTTTGTTGTTTGATGGAATCTCGAAGAGATTCAACACAGACTTGGGCTTAACTCTTCACTTTCTCGATGAACTTGTCTGTGTTCATCTCTATGTTTGTGAGTATTGTTATCTTTGTGTTTATGACTTAAACCTCTGGTTCCAAACTGGATTTTTCGCACCTCGGTACATGTTTCAAAACCCTAGTCTCTTTCTACTTGAGTCTGTTCAGATCCTTATAGATCTGGGATGGTTTTAAGTTTATCTGGTATTTTTCTTTAAAACCTTCTGGGTTTTTTTCTTTAATATTAATCGATTTTGATGTTTTTCTAAAACTAGGGTTTAATTTTAGTTCTCTACAAAAAATGTTCTAAAGTTTCTAAGTGTTTAAATCTGATTCCCTATATTGGTTCGACTAATTTTTCATGCCTATGTTCTAAAACCTAGGGTTTCTGCTTATCTCATTGATTGTTCCAGTATTTGTCCGTTCTTCTTTAATTAACGGAGATTAATTGATTTTATTTGACTAATTAGGGTTCAAAATTATATTATTCTGTTAAGATTGTTACTTTATATGATTTTTACTTATTTTCCTTATTTGTGAAACATAAATTGGTACTACTTTCCTTAATTATGCTATTGATGAGATTTATGGGTTCTAATTTATTCCAACCAACTTATAAATCGCATATGACTTATTTATTGCCTTATTCAAACCTCAGTCTGAGTTGTGAATTGATTCTCCCTAATTTAAGAGGTCTTTTCCGGATTCTGTTGTGTTAATTGATTAGATTTAGCCCTAATTAATTGGTTAATTTATTTGTGTACCTTATTTATGAATTCTAATATTCTTTTCCTTATTTTTGTTTACCCGGCTAAGTGCTATATAATCCCCCCATCAGATTTTTGAAAAAAAGACATGAACACATATAGAGAAACATACCCAAACTCTTACTCACACACTCTCACTTGTAGTTCTTTCTGTTACTTCTATTTGCTGCTCTGTCTAGCTGGCTGAAAGCCAATGCTAGACTCTTGGATCCTATTTGCTTTCACTTTCCTGTTACTACCTCTTGACTGGTATGTCTCCACTTCTGTCATCATTCAATATGATTTGTAATTAGACCTATGTTCTCCATGTTTACTGCTTTTAAACAACATGTCTATCTCTATTTGCCCTTATGTTTCTATTCATTAACATGATTTAAATCTTGTGATTTTTTCCTGTCCAATATGTTAGTATAGTTAACACACCTTAGCATAGTCATTTTTGATCCAGGATGCTTGTTCACCTGTTTCTCCACTAGCATGTTTCAACCCTTGTCCTGTTTTATGTGTTTACCTTAGCAGGTTCATGATTAATTCATGATTTCTATGCTCTCAACTTTTCTACCTTTTCTGTATGACTGTCAGATCAGTAACTTGATCCCAACATGTTGATCTCTATTCAATATATGCCTATATGCTTACCTAATGATAGTTAATAAACTAAGTCAACTTCTGCAATGTGAAACCTTGTTTGACTCAATTGTGACCCTGTTTTGCCTATAATTCAAGTGTTCCTGCTCTTTTCATGACTATTGGTATCCATGTATGAACCAATCTGCTAAGATGTAGTTCTATTCTGTTTGTTGATCTTCTAAAATCCAAACTGTTTTTCCTAAAAATTACCTCCTACTTTCATATAGTATTTTCAACTCCTGCTCTTAGATTTCTAGGGTTCTGCCCATCCAGTGTGAGAACTACCTAGGAGTCCATGAGACCCTTCGAACTCTGACACACTAGGGCTAGCCTTTCCAAACTTGTTCACAAAAACTGTTCTTGGAAAAGGTTCTGGTGTGAGCGTTGCCCGGGGTCCTTGAGGCCCTTGGGAACATTGACACCCAGAAGCCTAGTTGTGTTATTATGAACTGTTGTGTACTCCAGATTTGATTGAAGGCCTGGCTTCTAGGTTTACTTTTGGGCCTGCCAAGGCTCCATATAGTATAGTGATTTTTATCATGTAATTCATTTTGATCTGTAGTAATAATCTTGTAAACAGATATGGGGTTATTAATAAAAGCTGGGAGGGATGTTACATATCTTTTATCATATACGAGTAGAAACCATGCCCATAGGCTATTGTGATGATATTTATATGCATTAGAAACCATGTTCATAGGGTTTATCTCATTATGCTGAATTTTCATCCTAGAAATCCTGCTTCTAGGTCGTTTATCAATTCTGCCTCAAGTACCATATTTTCAAAACCTCTATGTTTGAATTAGAAATCATGTTTCTAGGAGTTTTCTTGTTGAATTTCCTTAAAAGCAGTAAGGACCCGTAAAATTCTTACAAAATGGTGCCCATTTAGATCCCGCGGTTCGGGCCTTTTGGATTGAACAGTACCCTTGAGACTTAGAAGAAATGTTCGTGAAATAGTGCGTGTCTGCGGCCCATATGCGGTCGCATAATCGATATGCAGACCGCATAATGGTCGCAAAGTGGATCAGAGGGTTGGCCTAGTTTAAGTCAAATATGTGACAAATTATGCGATCGCATAATCGATATGCGGGCCGTATATTGGTCGCAGATCCGCAATGGGATTTTTCCAATGGAGTTGTGTGACGCATTATGCGACCACATAATTGTTATGTGGTGCATTATGCAATCACATAACTGTTATGCGAGCTGCATAATAGCCGCATACTCGATCATTTTCCCCACCCGGTTGAGGACACTTTTGCGGTAGGTTTGCGGGACGCATTTCCATTATGCGGTCGCATATGCAGCCGCATAACTGTGTCGGGGCACCCTTTTTGTCATTTTAAAACCCGACCCTATATCATTAAAATACCCCTCCCTGATCAGTTAGAATCATGTTCTACTACATTTTAGAGTGAGAGAGAGAGAGATAGAGAGTTCTAAGGGGAGGAAGCTAACTAACACCCAAAATCCATCAATTTGTGTTAAGTCCTTGAAGAGTATCAAGAAAGCTTTAACATTGCAGGTAAGGATCTAAGCTTAACCCAACAATTTTTGAATATCTTCTAAAATGAATAACTACTTAGGTAATTCATTGCCTTGGGGGTAAATATCTCGCATGCATGTGACCCTAAGCTAGGAAAAAGGGAAATCTTCCACTAAAAGGGGAGATATGGGACTATAGAGAATTAGTGGTGATAAGTATGATACTCAAGTGATCTACGAATAGGATTGGATTCCTAATTACAGTTTGATTGTGCTATTTTGTCAAATAGATTGAAAGAGCTAAAGGATTCTTGAAATTGTCGCACGAATTAGGGATAAGACCCAATCCAGGTATGTATGGCTAACTCTAATACTGATAAAAATCAACTCATTGGTGTCCAAATAGGTGGTAGGAGTCCCTTACTTGATCATACTTGAATTGATTGTCTTTATGGGTTGAGTCAAAGGATTTCCGTTTCTAAATTGATCTAGTTGACTACCATGCCACCATGCTACTTGAAAATGTGAATTATGATCCTACATTCCCTTTACGTTATGTGTGCAATTCATTATATGTTGGTTCTCGTTAATATGAAGGATGATGCCATGGAACGGATAAAAAGGCGAATCAAACTCGAATTGTTAAACGTGTCCAAGTGCCAAGAACTGTGTGATAAACGGTGGAAGTGAAATGTGAATTGAGTAAATAAATGAAATGGTTATGTCCCAAAGTGAGATGGCTTAGTAGATCGAGCCGAGATCGGATTCCATGTTGTACACATGGTGGCATTTACATCGGGAATTATGAATATGAATTATGATGTTGGTGATGTCTCACTTGGGATGGCTTAGCCAGTCGTGTCGAGACCGGACTCCGTGTAAAAAGACACGGTGGCATTATAAATTGTGGCACTTGGCATTAAGAGACTATTAATCAAAAGGATGGAAAGACGAAATAAGGAACAATGTGACCCCTACTTGTGATTCGCTATTCCTGTGAAGTGCTATATGATTTCCATGACTGCTTTCCTACCTGTTTTATTGCTTATTCTATTTTAGAATGTAATTATTCATACATACTAGTACCATTCGATGGTACTAACGTCCCTTTTACCGGGGGCGCTACATCTTTGAATGGATGTAGGTGGTTTTATTGCAGATAACGCTGGTCGTCGATAGTGGTACCCTCACTCTTTCTCTTAACAACAGTCTTGGTGAGCCCCGCTTCTTCCCGGGGTCATGTATAGTACATGTTGTTCTTCCTTTGTATAAGTTACTATATTTTGAGGTATAGCCGGGGCCTTATTGCCGGCATTGTCAAATTTGTCTTTTGTATCTATAGAGGCTCCGTAGACGTTTATGTGGGTCATGTATGGGTGTCGGGGATGTTACCGAATCAAGTTGTATGTTGAAATCCTATTCCACTTAATCATAAACTGTAAGTATTTTTTGAAGTTTGATTATCGTATATCGTATGTAAGGAAGAATGAACTCGCAACGTATGAAATCTATATAATTGACCTCTCCCCGGGTTAACAAACGGTGATGCGTTCCCTTTTTAGGATATGAATGAGCCCGGTAGGATACGTTTGCAAGCCTTGCTTGACCGGGTTCACTAGGTTGAACGCCGATCGCGCTCCTTGAGGTTGGGGCATGACAAAAACTAGCTAACGCCTTTATTCGCCTAGATATCATGTCTATAGGAAACACATTAAAAAAAGTCAGTCTTGACACTATGACATCATGCATATAGGAGATAAGTGTAGAAACAACTTCAACATTTAGATACCATGCCTATAGAGAAAATGTATGAAATCAGTTTCTATATTTAGGTGTCATAATGCTTGTAATCAATTTCAGCACATAGAAACATGCCTATAGGATCTAAATAATGAAATCTTCCTATTAAAATCAATCAGTGGTTTATAATCATGGTCTGGTTAACGTTTAGATATCATGTCTATAGGATTCTGCCTGGTTATCACTTATGCAAGCATATGGAATAATTAAAATCCTGTGTTAAAATTGTGCTTTTTCTTCCTGCTTGAAAGGTGCTCAGTGTCACGACCCAAAATCCATTAAGGTCGTGATGGCACCGGACCCCACTGTCAGGCAAGCCAACACTTAATAAATAAGAAAAAAAATCTTTATTTTAAAATTCGCGAAGTCATTCCTTTTTCATTTTCCTAAATAATGATCAACGAACTTCCTCTGAGTAAACGATAATATCTTCAGCAAATTTAAGTAGTGAATAAATGCCATAATTATCCCAGAACCCGGTGTCACAAGTGAATGAGCAAATTTTCTCGGAATTATACATGTACTACAATACTTGTCCGGAATACAAACTGGACAAGGAATTTAAAATAAAATACAATACATCTGAGGAAGACTCTGCCGGCTGCGGGTCATCTCCGGATGGTGCAGCTCGTCTGAGTCTCCAAGTCAGCCACATCACTGCGTCAAGAAGGGCCACTATCTACGACAGTACCTGTGCAATAAAATGCACAGTAAGTGTAGCATGAGTACGAAAATAATGTGTACTCAATAAGTATTCTGCCTAACCTCGAAGAGGTAGTGACGAGAGGTCGAATTTGACACTTGCTAGAGGTCAATCTCATAAAATCAAGGGTGACACTAAGCACGAATATCATAGGCAATTTAATATGTTGTGATAGGAAATAGCGACTTCTTTCACATTTAAGACCTTAAATCTTCGTTATTTCAATTGACAATTTATAATTCCCAAGCCAGTAAACATGTATAAATCACAGAAAGTACGCAGCAATTATGATGCGCAGGAAATGCCGAGGGTAGAACGGCACGGACCAACAATAATAAAATGTGCACTGCCGAAGGGTCGAACGACTCGAACCATAGATGCATTTATTACCCGCTCGCGAATCAATCATGCGATGCGGTCATATAAAAATAATAGAGTTACCCTGCTCGCGAATCATACATGCGACTCGGGTACTCATAAATACAAATATACACACAATAAATTCACATTTTATCAGGAAAACGGATACTCAAGGAAGTGATAAAATTTTCTTTTTAATGGACCGGAAGATAGTATTTAAATATTTTTTGGAAATTCATTTGCCAATTTTGATAAGGTTTAAATATTATAAATATATTAGTAAGGCCAAAAGTGCGGCAAGTAAAGCATGCTTTATCAGGAAAACAATTATCTAAGGAAAATCATTTCTCTTTCTAGATGATTAAGGAAAATAAACTTCAACCTTCTTAGGTATTCAGTTACTAATTCGATAGTATTAACAGTCTAATTTCATTAGCAAAATTACAAGTACAACAAGTAAGGCATGATAGTGGGTCCTAGACTACCCAGACACAAGCATGATAGTAGCTACGGACGGACTCCCGTCACCTCGTGCGTATGTAGCCCCCACAGATAGTAGCACATATTCGATTAGTTCACTTACGGGGACAATTCCCCCTCACAATGTTAGAAAGGAGACTTACCTCCCTCCGAAGATTCATAACCGGCCTCCAAGCCCTTCCGACAACTCAAATTGATGCACAACGCCCCAAAACTATCCAAATAACGGGAAAACCAATGAAAATATACTCTAATACTTATAACAATTCAATTTATATGAACTTCTAACTCCGCTCGGAAAGTTGATAAAATTACCCTCGAGCTCACATGCCCGGATTCCGAAATTGTTTGAAGATAAATATTACCCAACACTTTGCGAACTCAAATATATAATTTATTCCCAATTCCATGCCCAAATTCGTGGTCTAAACCCAAAAATACCCATTCTAGGTCTTTCTTCAAAAATCCCAAATTTCCACATATTTTCATGCTTTAATCCATAGCTAATTCATGTATTTAACTTGAAATGAGTAGAAACAACTTAACTTGACATAGATGATGAAAATCTCCACTTTAAGCTCTCCAAAAATTGACCAACCAAGAGAAAAATGAGAAGAAATGGCCCAAATCCCGTCTTAAAACACTTTACTGACAAGACGACCCTTCTATGTGATCGCACTCCCCTTCATGCGATCGCATAAGCCAATATCAAGAGCCCCCCAAAATTAACTCAGTGCGATCGCATACAAGACCCAGCGATCGCATAGGCCAACCCAGCAACCTCCAAAAATTACCTCTATGTGATTGCAAACAAGACCTAGCGATGGCATAAGCCAAATCCAAGGGCCTCCAAATCTTCCTCTATGCGATCACAAACACTGCCACGCGATCGCATTGGCCAAATCCTAGCAGCCTCCAATCTTGCTATGCGATCTAATACCCACTCACGCGATCGCATAGAGTAAAAACCTGCTGCATTCACACCAGAAAACCAGCAATCTGCACAAGGCAAGAATCAACCCGTTCAGCGTCCGAAACACGCCCGAGGCCCTCGGGACCTCAACCAAATCTACCAACCAGTCCTAATACCTCATTCGAACTTAGTCGAGCCTTGAAATCACATCAAACCACATCAAAATCACGAATAGCAATCTGATCCAAGCTTAATGAACTTAGAACTTCAAAATTCTATATTCGATGCTGAAACCTATCAAATCACGTCTGATTGACCTTAAATTTTGCACACAAGTCACCTTCAATATAAGAGACCTGTTCCAACTTTCGGAATCGAAATCCGACTATGATATCAAAATTTCCACTTCCGGTCGGACTTCTAAAAACTTCAAATTTCTAACTTAGCCAAAAAATTGAAAAATGACCTACGGACCTCCGAATTCACTTTCGATCGTGCTCCTAACACTAGAATCACCATACGGAGCTATTCCCGGACTATGAATCTCAAACGGACATCAATAACACTGAAATGCACTTCAACCCAGACTTATGAAATTTCCTCCAAAATACTAACTTTCACATTATGCGCCGAAATGCTCCCGGGTCATCCGAAACCCGCTCCGAACATACGCCCAAGTCCGAAATCATTATATGAACCTGCTGGAATCTTCAAATCCTGATTATGAGGTCATTTACTCAAAATTCCAATCTTAGTCAATTCTTCCAACTTAAGGCTTCCGGAATGAGAATTTGCTTTCCAAGTTAACTCTAAACTTCCTGAAATTCAATTCCGACCACACCTACAAGTCACAACACCTGAAATGAAGCTGCTCATGGCCTCAAACCGCTGAACGACGCGCTAGAGCTCAAAACGACCGATCGGGTCGTTACATTCTCTCCCACTTAAACATATGTTCGTCCTCTAACGTGCTAAGAACTGCTCCGGAGTTGTCTGAAAACAGTGTTAAACACCTCGTGCACCTACTCGTGCTACCACCACTCAATTGAGTACATTAGCTCGGTCAAATTCGAAGATATCCTCTTTCATCCATACAATAAGCTCAGAACCTAGGTCCAACACCCGAAATTCTCTTCCAGGACTGTTTCCAATATATGAACAGCGTATCAACTACCACACGATGTACCAAATCATGACTGCATACCTTTGCTGAATTTGCACCATGCACCGCATAAGTCATAACCTAACCACAATGACATTTATTGAACCTTTATAGCAAATATTCCACGAATCTGATGCTTTCAATGCACCTCATGACACACATATATAAGTCCTGCCATATTTCTTACGATACCACCACAACGGAGGAGACGTATAGAAATTCACAACCAACTGCAGAGTTAACCAAGCATTGAATCTCTCCTCTTGACTAGAATCATCACCTCATTACTAACCAAATAATGGTATTTGTCCCTTAATATACTTCACATAACCTTATCGCAACGAACCCTGATCCGATAGTCTCGTCTCACCCCAGTATGAACTGCTCAGGCAACAAATCACCCCAGACATGACCAACAGACTCACATGATGCCACAATGCGCCAGTAGGCCACAACTCGAACGCGATACATAAAGAAAACGAATTATGAAAGGAACTACTCAACTCACGCAATTAATATGAACCTTCCTCCGAAAAGTGGGAAGCAAAACACAAGAAAATAGATATAGGGAACCTTACTCAACATCACACTGTTGTGGCATACAACCCGATCCAAATGACATACCTGTGGCGGCGTGCCACCAGATCCACACATGAAATTTACATAAGGAGATACACACCGAGCTAAATTTCTCATTACCACAAAATATCGAATATCGGTCAGAAGCACGCTAAGTGTATAATACCATCCTGGGGGGGGGGGACTGATAGAGCCATACGCTACAAAACTCAAGCACAAATGAGGTGCGATACATAATCTGAATCTCATGAGCTATCCTGCTCTCATAACATCATCACTACGCGGAAATCTCAACACATAGGAAATTATCAAGTCGTTCCACAAGTCACACGGCACAACATAATATTACATGAGATGAACGAAGACGAAACAACATCTGCTGTTCTAATACCTTTCCATGAAAAGCGCTATACCGAAATGAACACGCCTTACTGATACGGAGCCCATAATCATATTTAAATCCACCCACAAACATCGAGTCTACCTTGCTCGCACTAAACTAGGCTAATAGCTTTACAGGGTCCATATTAACCCACTTCCTCTCATAATACGCAAGAACGACCATCATAGCCGAGACAAACACCCCACAATCCACAACCGAATGAACCGAACGCCTTCCAGGCAAAAATTCTCAAATAAGCAACATTACACTCCTATATAATCAGTCCAAATCTTCAATCCATTAAGTGACTACATGTCATACTCATACGATCATCCCGTGGTCACGCTCCCACGACCTTCCACACAAGGTAGCAAGTCTGCACATCCACCACTGGCCACACTAACGCTGTAAAAACAAATCAAGAACCCATAACTAGGATGCAAAGCCACTTTCACCAAACACCGATCTCAAGTGACACTAAAGACAACACCAACTTACTCTAAACATTCAAATCCATTTCTCTTTCTCATCCGAGCTCATGACATCCTTGTCAACACCGAACCGCAACCTCTATCCTTACTTCCAGTTACATACTGCTTACCGCACCTAAAATGCCAATATGAGATAGCGCAAGAATTCCATCATGACTTCTGAACCACTAATAGGGTGAACACTTCATCACATAGAAACCTTTTTTTTTTTACCTCAATTCAATTCGTACACACCGCAGGAATAATGATAACCCCAATCAACACATAGCAACTCAATTCGCACTCACCTTGAGTGACACCATTCCACGAGACCATTTTGTTTCCAGACCCATGGACCATTTCATGCCCTCCTTGCACGTATATTCACATCTTTGACCGGTATATGCATTTCGATAACCCTTCTAGGAACCCGAAGTCATTTTCTCCTTTTTATGAATCCCAATGCTACTCTACACGCCGAAGATAACGTAGAACAGTCCAACCATTTTCTCTTGCCCATGATTCTGCTGCAAAAGATCGATTCTCAAACATACTGTTGGATTGAAATCCTTAGTCACCACTTTCTAGCCTTTGAATCCATTGGAACCATTGTTGAGAGTCACCCACTCTGGCTTGCTCCCGAATATAATCAACTCTACGGCTTTGGTGGCACCTGAACACCCATCTTGATTAAGAAATTGACTGAATCCCTTCACTTGTAAATTACCTCTGTACTAAACATAAATCCCGAATCTTTCCAAAGCCTAAACCTGATTCAATAAGGCCAAACCTTGCAAACCTCTATCAAATCCCATGCTCAATTACTATTTTACTCTTTTCCCCTTAGCTGCAATAACTTGCCAATACGCCGGCAATCCGAAACACGCCCGAGGCCCTCGGGACCTCAATCAAACCTACCAACCAGTCCTAATACCTCATGAACACTTAGTCGAGCCTTGAAATCACATCAAACCACATCGAAATCACGAATCGAAACCCGGTCCAAGCTTAATGAACTTAGAACTTCAAACTTATATATTCGATGTCGAAACCTATCAAATGACATCCGATTGACATCAAATTTTGCACACAAATCACATTCAACATTACGGACCTGTTCTAACTTTCGAAATCAAAATCCGACCCCGATATCAAAATTTCCCCTTCCGGTCACACTTCTTCAAAATTCAAATTTCTAACTTAGCCAAATAACTCCAAAATGACCTACGGACCTCTGAATTCACTTCCGATCGCGATCCTAAAACCATAATCACCATACGGAGCTATTCCTACACTCGAATCCAAACGGACATCAATAACACTGGATTGCACTTCAACCTAGACTTATGAAATTTCAAAATACTAACTTCCACATTATGCGCTGAAATGCTCCTGGGTCATCCAAAACCCGATCCAAACATACACCCAAGTCCGAAATCATGATACGAACCTGCTGGAACCTTCAAATCCTGATTCTGAGGTCCTTTACTCAAAGTTATAATCTTAGTCAATTCTTCCAACTTAAGGCTTCCGAAATGAGAATTTTCTATCCAAGTTAACTCTAAAATTCTCGAAATTCAATTCCAACCACACCTACAAGACATAACACCTGAAATGAAGCTGCTCATGGCCTCAAATTGTTGAACGATGCACTAGAAATTAAAACGATCGGTCGGGTCGTTACGCTCAAATGTTGTATTAACAAAAACCAGTAGGCAAAGAGTTAGGTGCTCACCGCCTCGCCTTAATAAAACTGTTGCATATTCTATGTGTGCTCATTTGGATATCCTGCCCAAAGGACTCCAAAATAATTTTTAAAACTGCTTGTTTGGATAAGCATGCAATTGTGTGTTTATTTGTGGAGGTATATGTGAGTCCTTTAATTGTTCCTTTTGTGACACCTATATGATTTTTTTGTCGCTTAGTTTTCTCCCTTTAAGAAACATAGGTGAGTCTAGAACCACCTTAAAATAGAGTTCCTAAACACCTCTAGATACTATTAGAACGCTTAGATGATAATTGAAAGGGGAAGGATAATTGGGTAGTAAAGGAGATGATGACTTGTGCGACAATGCTACGCGTAACACCTCTATTTGAGGAAGATTACCGAGTATTTTATAGAAGTGATCTTATAGGCTAATAAACCTAGGACCCCCTTTAATTCCCGTTTTGAAATAATTTCTATCTGTTTAAATTGCTTTATTTTCTTTAAAGACTAATTCGCTTAAATTGAGTTTGGCCGGGACCCACCGTTGTGGACCTCGAGGGGTGCCTAACACCTTCCCCTCAAGGTAATTTCGAGCCATTACCTAATCTCTGGTAAAGTAAATTGGTTTATGAGTTATTTGCTTTGGGTGCCCTAACGTACCTTAATCCGTTAGGTAGAAACTCTTCAAATTCCATGCCCCGTCCCAAAAGGAAATGAGTTGTCCCAAAATGTCAAAACCCGGACTCCGCGAGGGAAAAGAGGGGCATGACAAGAACTGCCCAACCGGTGGTAACTGCCCGACCGGCCGTAGCACAGTGGTAAATGCATGAACATGCATGTACATGTATCACTATATTATAAAAATTAACATCTCTATCATATACCTTAATAGGGACTTAGTGACATACTAGACATGCTTGAATATCATTTTACAGGAATGAATAACATAGACATCCTTAACTGCTAAGAGTAGAAACACTTATGAAATAGCATTATATTTACGCATCGTTACTTGGATCATGCCAAAAGAAAAAGAATTAACCTTAACATACCTTACTTTAATACAAAGTGATCTCCAGGTTTCTAAGATACAGAAAAAAACCGACGTTATAGTCGTGAAATTTTCAAAGAGACAATCAAGATTAATTCTTACGTCAACCTCACCTTGAATATGCTTGTAGAAATTGTTCTCAATTGAGAAGTGAGAAGCTACAAATTGTACTCCAACTTGTAGAAATTGTTCTCAAAGCTAAGAAAGTGAGAAGCTACAGATTGTACTCCAACTTGTAGAAATTGTTCCCAAAGCTAAGAAATCTTGCAAATCATGTTGAAGCATTTTTGTGTCACGTTAATTAATCCCTTTGCAGAACACCTTGTATGAGTTTGTTGAAGTATTTCGATCTATTATTTAGTAAGTGTGACCTTCCTTTGGTGATTTTAGGGAAGCCTGTTGTATTAGTGGGTGTGGGACCCACTTGTGATGACTAAGCCACAAGATTCCTCTAAATGTGACACCTTATAGTAATGACTAATGAGTCATTAATTAGAATGGGAGGCTGCGACATTAGGGATTTAGACTTATCCAAAATTTCACCCCTTTTTCTTAATAAACTTATTAATCCCCTACTAATTCAACAATTAACCAATTACTCACATAATTAAGAATTATCTCAAATTACTTAAACTTCTACTTATTTTTAATATACTTTATACACCTTACTATTATCGTCATGTGGTACCTTGTATGGTACTGGTCCATAAATATCGGGTATTTTAGCTCGAGCCGTATTTTATCCCAAAATGATAAATTTTGACCAACCTTATTTTCTTCAACTAGTTTACCCTCTCACCTTCACAACTTTACTTATCACTTGTTATAAATATCATAAATAGTTATAACCTAAAAAATAGTCTTGTACTCATCTTAAAGTGCTACTATTACAATATTACAATAAATTGGGGTACTATATAATATCAATACATATACTATTATTTCGTTAAAACATCCATGTAAAAATACATATATTTTCTCAACTTTAATTTTGCTAATCTCGTATAAAGAGTACAAATTCTCGTACACTTAATTCTTCAAATGGTAAAAAGATAATCTTATTTTCTTGTGAGAAAATAATAAATAATATCTATCTTTACAATAAAGAAAATATCATAAAATTTCTTATATTATATGTATAATTTACCACATTCGAAAATTGTAATAACGGTAACTATCCAAAATTGTACTTATAAAACTTTTACTAAAATACTTCACTTAAAAGAAACTACCACACTAACATAATACCTAACGATATCAAGGTTGTAAACTTACAGGGTCTCAAAGTAATAATATCTTAAACCCTATATAACCTCCTAATAGACATAATCCCTTCGAACTCATATGGATTTACTACGGCACATCCTAATGCTAAGGTACGGGATGTAACATCCTTCCCCCCTTTAGAAACATTCGTCCTCGAATGTGAACTCTTTGAGATTTTCAAAACATTGGCTAGGGTCTCCTCTGTATACTAAACTAAAACCCAACCTCTATCTGAGCTCTGGACTATTCACAACCTTTTGTACTTAAGTATTTTGTATCTTCTTCACCTTTACTTTACTCACCTTTCAATCTCGCATCGTATCTTCTGTTTCTTTCATAACCTCCCTTCCACGTTACGCATTAAAGTTGTACTGTAATACACCTCTAGTGCATACAAAATATGGCGAAAGCTTCATACTGACTTCTTACGACTCAGCTCTATGGCATGATCGGGAAATAAAATAAGATTAACATTTCCTAAATGCCCTATAGCCTCTCAATTATAAATGGGGCACGCAACACACTCATAAGTGAAACTCTACTAGGCACGACTTTGTAGACTTCCTAGAACACGACCCGCTCTGATACCACTTTGTCACGCCCCAAACCTTGGGAGGCGTGGCTGGCACCTTGTGTTGTGCTGGCCCCAGTGAACCACTCTGTAAGTCATGATTGTTCGACCAAAACTAGAATAGACATAGGTCGAGTTGGCTGAACTCATTCCTTTTGTAACTATCATGGGCCAACATGGCCATAACTCATAATGTACAAGCGTAAGTGGGAAAATAATGTATCACTAAATCATTTTTCTTAAACATGAATACATATGGGTCGTCAAGGCCTATGACATACTGTAAAAAATGAGCCTTTGTCTACAAAGTCTCTAAGATTATCTGACACGATGACTCATAGACTCGGCTGCACTCCGAATGAGGTGGAGTCTTACCGATCCTTCACTGAAGCCAATCTCGTTTACTATAAAGGCTCGTCAAACTAATTATCTATACTTGCGGGCATGCATGTAGTGTCCCTAAAAAAAGATGTCAGCACGAATAATGTACTGAGTATGTAAGGTGGAACTGAAACATAAGAGTGAGTCAACATTAATTAAATGTCACGACCCAAGATCCCTAAGGTTGTGATGCTGCCGACCACCATTGTCAGTCAAGCCAATCATTAATTAGTAGAAATAAATTCCTGTTTTAACATTTATGAAGAAGAATTTCCTTTCACTTTGTTACATATTAACCAAGTAGAATCTTGTTAATTTAAAAACAATAGTTTGAATACTACACTTTAGCATATATACCCCAATATACCCCAAAACATGGTGTCACAAGTACATGAGCAATTTCTAAGAATTTATACAATCATTACAAAGCCTGTCCGAAATACAAATTGGACAAGGAAATTTAAAATGAAAAATAAATACAGTACGAGGGAGACTCTGTCAGCTGCGGATCGCCTCCGGATGATGCAGCTCGCCTAAGTCTCCGAATCCTCCACATTTTCTATGAAAGCACCTGTGCAATAAAATGCACATCAAGTGTAGCATAAGTACAAAAATAACGTGTACTAAGTAAGTCGCCCGCCTAACCTCAGAGAGGTAGTGACGAAAGGTCAAATTAGACACTTACTAAAGGTCAATTTAGAATATTTAAGTATGACACTAAGCATGATTATCATAGGCAATTTAGTAAAATCATGATTAAATATTTTCAACTCCGTTGACGTTTAATACTTTATATCTGCATCATATTAATAACAATTAATCAACATAGGTGATTTAATCAAATAACAATTAATCGACGGGAAGGAAAAACTTCTTCCAACATCTTTGTAATAACTTTAATCTCTGTCATTTGAATTGACAACTTAATGTTTCAGGCCAGTAATCAGGCAAAATCGTAGCAACTACGCAGTAAATATCATGAGCAAGCAATGCCGAGGGTCGAACGACGCGGACCAACAATTATAAACTGTGCAATGTCGAAGGGTCGCGAATCGATCCTTCGACGCGGTCTACATAAAAATAATAAGGCTAGCCTGCTCGCGAATCATACCTGCGACTCAGGTGCTCATATGTACACATATTCACATAATAAATCTGCATTTTTATCAAGAAAGCAGTTTTTCTCAGGAAAGTGGTAAAATTCTTCTTAAAGGAACATGAAATATAGCTTTTAAATCTTTCTTTTGAAATCATTTGTCAAGTTTAATGATATTCCATAATACAACCCTACCAGGTAGACAAATATCCATAGAGGAATCAATTCTCTTTCTAGATGATTAACAAAATGAACTCTAGTCTTCTTTTAGATATTCAATTACGATTTCGATTATATTAGAAGTTTAATATCACAGGCAGGATTACAGGTACAACACATAAGGCATGCTAGTGGGTCCTAGACTACCCGGACATGGCATAACAGTAGCTACGTACGGACTCCCGTCACCTCGTGCGTACGTAGCCCCCGAAGATAATAGCATATACTTAATTAATTCACCTAGGAGGACAATTCCCCCTCATAAAGTTAGAAAGGAGACTTACCTCGCTCCGAGATTCCATAACCGGCCTCCAAGCCCTTCCGATGACTCAAAACGGATGCACAACGCACCAAAACTATCCAAACAACCACAACTCAATGAAAACACACTATAATATTTGCAACAATTCCAAATTATATAATTTCCAACCTCGCTTAGTGAAATGACCAAAATGCCCTTGGGCCCAAGTGCCCGGAATCCAAAATTTCTCGAAGATATATTCTACCCATAGCCTTACTAACTCAAATATACAATTTACTCAAATATTCATGCTCAATTCGTGGCTAAAAATCTAATTTTCCATTTTCTAGGTTTCTTCAATATTTCCCAAATTCCTACCAATTTCCATGCCTAATCCGTGCATATAATCTTGTATTTAACTTAGAGGCATGAAGAAGTTACTTACCTTGACATTGCATGAAGGAATCCTCTCTTTGAAGCCTCACAAAATCGCCTAAGCCCAAGAAGAAATGAAGACAAATGAACCAACATCCTTGTTTTAAAACATTCTGCCCAGGCCGATTTCTGCACCTTCGGTCCCCTTATCACACGTGCGCTTCCTTGGCGGCAGCCAAATTTAATAACCCGACCGGTCATTTTGCATTATCGGACCCCGTTCCCCTAAATAAAACTTCCCAGGCTTTTTATGATTTACGACTTGCGGGAGCTAGTGGTCCAGGATTCGGAGGTGTTTAGAGTGCTATAGGGACAATTGGTTCTTTAAGGCTGGCCTTTAAGGCAAAGTTTGACTTCGGTCAATATTTTGGGTAAACGACCTTGAAATCGAGTTTCCTCGGTTTCGGTAGCTTCGTGTGATGATTTTTGGACCTGGGCGTAGGCTAGGAATGGGTTTCTTATGACCCGGGAGCGTTTCGGCGCCCAATATTGAAATAAGAAGTTCCTTAATTTCCTATTGTGGTGTTGGACGTGATTTTGTGTTATCGAGGTCCGAACAGAATTTTGAGACCGGGAATAGTTCCGTTATGTCATTTATGACTTGCCTGCAAAATTTGGTGTCATTCCGAGTTGTATAGATCGGTTCGGCGCGTTGTTGGCGAAGTCTAGAAAACTTAAAGTTCCTAAGTTTGGTTCATGGGGTTTTGAGGTGTGATTTTGAGTTTTAGTGTTGTTTTGGGAGTTCCGAAGGCTCGAGCGAGTCCGTATTATGATTTGGGACTTGTAGGTATATTTAGACGAGGGCTCGGGTGGGCCCAGGGGCCTCCCGAGCACCCAACGGGGCTAAAAACCAGTTAAAATAGCTGCTGGTGCACCTGTTCTGGTGTGACCGCAGGTGCGGTTGCCCAGTCGCATGTGCAGGACCGCTTTTGCGGTCCCAAGCATCGCAAGTGCGACCCCAGGTGAGGTCCCCCTTTCTTGCAGGTGCGGACTAAAGTTCGCAGAAGCAGAACCACTGGTGCGGCCATCCCTCCGCAGGTGCGAGCCTCAGCTCGCAGGCGCGAGACCGCAGGTGCAGTCCTCGAGCCGCAGGTGCGGAACCCCTGTAGGGCAGGAAGTGTGTTTTCTTTAAAACACGGGACTTCACCCATTTCTTTCATTTTTCACCACCATTAGAGACTTGGGAGCTTGGGGAAAGAGGTTCCACGACCTAGCTACTGTCAAGTTGAGTAAATTCCACTCTTACACTAGTTTCAAACATGAATTACTAGTTAAACTCTCTACTAAATCATTGAAAAGTCAAGAATTGGGTAATAATTTAGGGTTCTTGAGAAATTGGTGAATTACCCATTTATTGCTATAAATTCAAGTAGAAATCGTATATTAACGATCCTTAGGCTTCGGGTGAGCGATTCCTTCGAGAATTTTCAGAAATTGAATGTGCGGGCCCGGGGTTGGATTTTTGTAATTCTTCAAGAATGTTGAATTATTGAATAAATAGGATGATTTCCCTACTTTGAGCATGCATTGATGTCATTGTACCGTATTTGGCTAGTTGCGAGTCCTTGGGTGTAGAGTTCGGAGTTCGGGCGCATCCTTGGTCCGAGGGGTAGATTCGACACGAGGTGAGTCTCCTTTCTAACCTTGTAAGAGGGAATTGTCCCCATAGGTGTTATATATGCTGTGTGTAATTGTTTTGGGGGTACATGCGTAAAAATTGACGAGAGTCCGTACGTGGCGACTATCATGCTATGTCGGGTAGTTTTAGGGCTCACACGCATGTCTCTATGTTCCTTATATGTATTTTTTGGTGTTCTTTAAGCTGCCTATTGCTATTAAATTGATATGGAAATGTGGAAAGTTGCACTTGAACTCCCAGTTGATAAATCCCTGTTACAGGTATAGCCCCTACTAATTTATTGATATGTCGGTATATATATATATATGTACGTATGAAAGTCAGCACTCGAATCGCAGGTATGATTCGCAATCGAGGGAAGCTTTATGATAAATCGGTATAAGTGTGTAAGCACTCGAATCACAAGTATGATTCGCGATCGAGGGGAGCTTTATGGTAATTATACATAAGTGTGTCAGCACTCGAATCGCATGTATGATTCGCGATCGTGGGAAGCTTTATGTTAATTGTATATAAATATGTCAGCACCCGAGTCGCAGGTATGATTTGCGAGCGGGGAAGCTTTACGTTCATTCAGTGTCTAGATATTTCCTTATGACTCCGGCTGGTTGTCTTACCCTTGAGTGCGCTTGGCTATTTGGTATTGTTTTCATTGATATTGACTTGACAGATATTTGGGGGGAAAAGGAAAGTGTACATTGTTGCTTATTTTTAGTAGTTGCCTGGATTTCTGTATTTGATAGGTATCTGCTGCTTACTGTCTCACATGTCTACTGCATTTCGTTATATCCTGTTTTGTATTATTACCGTTGGACCTTAGTGAGTGTCAAGTCGACCTCTCGTCACTACCTCTTTGAGGTTAGGCGGGATACTCACTCGGTACATATATATTTATGTACTCATGCTGCACTTCTGTACTTAATTGTACAGGTTCTAAGGCTGGTGCTTCTGGTTACTCGACCGGAGCTTGACGTATATTCTGAACCTGACTCCACAGTGAGTTGCCTCCCTTGGCGATTCTCAGCAGTGCTATGGAGTTATCTTTTGTTCATTTCTGTCTATTTCTCTCAGATAGCAGTACATTTTGTATAATCATTTGTATATTCTACTAGTTCGCCTGTTGACTTGTGACACTAGTTCCTAGCACGCACATAGTAGACTGTTTATTTTGGGACTGTATATATATTGGATCACGATCATTGTGGCTGTGTTTACTTAAGTTGGTTAATGTTTCCGCTTTTATTTAATTGATCTAAGCTTAGAACTTTGGGGAATATGTGGGGTTGGTATGTTAAATAAGGACAATCCCACTAGTAAATAACTGTTGGCTTGCCTGGCGCCATCACAACCTGTGTTGGATTTTGGGTCGTGACACCAAATATCGCACCTGCGGTGCCCTTAGCCGCACCTGCGGCCAAATCCTTGCAAGTGCGGATCACACCAGATGACAACAATTCCAGCCTTCTTCAAACTCTCAACTTGATCTGTTAACCACCCGGAACGAGGCTCCCGGAACCCCGTCAAATTATACCAACCTGTTCCAAAACATAATGTGGACTTGCTCGAGGCCTCAAATAACATCAAACAACATCGAAACCACGAATCGCACCCAAATCCCAACTTTATTAACTTAGAAATTTCCAACTTCTACATCCGATGCCGAAACCTATCAAATCACGTTCGATTGACCTCAAAATTTGTGCACAAGTCATATTCAACATTACGGACCTGTTCCAACTTCCGTAATCACATTCCGACCTTGATATCAAAACTTCCACCTCCGGTCGGATTTCTCAAAAACCTTCAAATTTCTATCTTTAGCCAAATGATTCCAAAATGACCTACGGATACCCAAATTCACTTCTGATCGCGCTCCCAACTCTAGAATCACCATACGAAGCTATTCCCAGACTCGGAACCCAAACGGACATCAACAACACTGAAATGCACTTCAAGACCAAATTTATGAAATTCTTCTAAAATGCTAACTTCCATAACATACGCTGAAACGCTCCCGGGTTATCCAAAGCCCGGCCCGGACATACACCCAAGTCCGAACTCATCATACGAACCTGCAGGAACCTTCAAATCCTGATTCTGATGTTGTTTACTCAAAATTCCAATCTTAGTTGATTCTTCCAACTTAAGGCTTCTGAAATGAGATTTTTCTTTCCAAATAAATTCTAAACTTCCTGAAATTCAATTCCGACCACGCCCTCAGGTCCTAATACCTAAAACGAAGCTGCTCAGGGCCTCAAACCGCTGAATGACGTGCTAGAGCTCAAAACGATCGAACGGGTCGTTACATTCTCCCGCACTAAAATCGACGTTCGTCCTCGAACGTGCTAAGAACTGCTTTGGAGTAACCTGAAATCACTATTTAACATTTCGAGCACCTGCCTGCTACCACAGCCTAGTTGAGCACATTAGCTTGATCAAATCTGAAGATTTCTTCTTTTATCCATATAATAAGCTTAGAATTCATTCAAACACCTGAAATTTCTCTGCCAGGCCTAGTTACAATATATAAACACCGTATCGACTACCACACAACATATTAGAACATGACTGCATACCTTTGCTGAATTAGCGCCATGCACCGCAAGATTCATCATCTAACCACAATGACGTTCCCTGAACCTTAATAGCCAAAATTCCACGAATCTGATGCTCCCAATGCACCTCATGAAATATATATATATCCCGCTATAATGCTGACAATACCACCACAACGGAGGAGATGTGCAGAAATTCATACCCAACTGCAGAGTTAACAATTCCTTGAATACCTCATCTTGACTAGAATCATCACTTCATTATGAACCTAAATAATGGTATTTGTTCTTTAATATACACTTCACATAACCTTATCACACTGATCCCTGATCCGAGTGTCCCGTCTTACCCAGTATGAACTGCTCAGACAACAAATAACCCCAACATGACCAACAGCCTCACATGATACCACATCGCGCCAATAGGCCATAACTCGAACATGATAAATAAGAAATGACTCAGGAAGGGACTATTCAACTCACGCAACTAATATGAACTTTTGTCAGTAAATAGGAAGTAAAACACAAGAAAATAATTATAGGAACCTTACTCAACATCACACTGTTGTGGCATGCAACCCGATCCGAATAACATGCCCGTGGCGACGTGCCACCCGATTCACACATAAAATTTGCATAAGAAGATATATATATATACGGAGCTGATTTTCTCACTATTAGAAATTACTGAATATCGATCATAAGCGCGTTAAGCGCATAATGCCATCCTGGGGAGACTGATAAAACCGCATGCTACAAAACTCAAGCACAATTGAGGTGCCATATATATATATATATATATATATACACTCTGAATATCAAGAGCTATCCTGCTCACATAACATCCCACTACGCGGGACCTCAACACATTAGAAATTATCAATCCGTTTCAAAACTCACACGACACAATCATAATAACACGTGAATTTGACGAAGACGGAACAACATTCGTTGTTCTAATACCTCTCCATGAAATGTGCTCTACTGATATACACATGCCTATCTCATACGGAGCCCATAATCATATTTAAATCCATCCACAAACATCGAGTCTGCCTTGCTCGCACCAACTAATCTAATAGCTTTCACTTGGGTCCATATTATCCCACTTTCTCTCATAATACGTAAGAACAACCATCATAGCCGGGACAAACACTCCACAATCCACAACCAAATGAACTGAACGCCATCAGGCATAACTTCTCAAATAAGCAATATAGCACCTCTTTATACTCAGTCCAAATCTTCAATCTATCAAGTGACTACATGTCACACTTTACAAAAATCTTTTCGCGGTCATGCTTCCACGACCTTCCACACAAGGCAACAAGTCTGCACATCCACCACTGGCCATACTACGTTGTAAGACAAATCAAGTACCCATAGCTAGGGTACAAAGCCTTTTCCACCGAATATCCATCTCAGGTGACACTGAAGGTAACACCAGTTTACTCTGAACTTTCGAATCACTTTTTCTCGCTCTTCCGAGCTCATGACATCCTTATTAACACCGAACCGCAATCTCGATTCTTACTCCCAGTTACATACTGCTTACCGCATCTAACATGCCAATATGAGGTAACGCAAGAATTCCATCATAACTTCTGAACCAGCAATAGGGTGAACACTTTAACATATAGAAACCTTTTACTTAACTCCATTCAAGAGTGCCATCTCAACACACGAGTGAATTCCCACAATCACCCAACATACAAATCCTTAATTAGTATTCTATACCACCATAACCCTTTCGGGATCCGCCTACACCTAACAGGCCATAGCACTCAAATGCTCCCACATGAAATCCGTTACGATGACCGACAAGCCTCGCACACACCGGCACAAACCACATGCATAACTTAATCACATCAAAAGAACTGATCACTGCCGCAAACATGCCTTTTCAACCATGGCTAATCAATCTATCTTCTTTTAACCATCTTCAATTGCTTCAGGAATAATAGCAAATTCCTTCCACTCATAGCAAACTCAACCCTCACTCTTCCCGAGTGCCCTTGATTCACGAGATTATGCTGCCTAAATCCCGCAACCCGTCTCATACCCCTCTGATAATCTTTCAACAATACGGAGTCTATTTCTCTCACTCCTCCAATACTATCATGCATGTTGAAACATCTCATAGAACATTCCAACCATCCTCCTTTTTCCCAGAAATTACTCTGTAGAATCTCGATTCTCGATCATACTGCTGCCTGAAACCCTTAAATGCCGCATTCTTGACTTTTGCACTCACTAGGACCGCTATTGAGAGTCACCCACTCTGACTGGCCCCGAATACAATCAATTCCAAGGCTCTTCTAGCACATGAACATCCTTTTCAAGGAAACACGTGACCGAGTCACTATCATGACAACTCGCCCATGCCTTAAGCATAAATTCTGAATCTTCCAAAGCCTAGCCTTGATCTGACAGGGCCGACTCTTTCACACATTCCTCAAATTCCATGCACAATCACCATTTTACTAATTTCCCTTAGCTGAAATAACTTGCCAACACGCCGACAATCCGTGACCCTATGAGAAGACAACCCTACAACCCAACTGCAAATGGTGGGACTCCCCCACTTAGCCCGAAGCTACTCATTTCACCACTCTAGACCTTGTCGAGATCCTTTCTCCTTTGATAACACGATCTTGCTCCACCAATCCGTCCAATTCCTCCAAATTCTCTTGCCAGCAATCCCTAAATACTCAAACTCTCTAGCATCATTCACACATTCTGCCTCCTACTGAATAGCCACTAGAACCCCTCACCGAGACCTGCTAACCCCGCCATCGCTAACCTATTCACAGAAGATAACCCACCTGTGAAAATCACCCGCGGACACCTTCCAACGATGCTGAAATTCACGCTCTCTGCGACTTCAACTCCCCATCCTACGCCCTGATTCGTTTACCAACTTTACTAGTCCGTCCTCTCCTCATGGACATCCATTAAATGCGCGACAATATCTTCAATTCCAAGCTATGTTGCCACTCCCGCACTTTGCGACTGCTAGACTTCCGCTTCTTACACCTGGCCTCCTAGAAATGGAACCACTTCCTAGCCTCAATTCAATGACATTCTCTGTAGCTCTTAACCCAGCAGATCACCACGACTTCAAACTCTCAGAATATCATTTTTCTCTAGCTGCCTCCATTATCAACACCTATTCAGTACTGAACCACCACACCTCGCGGTCTTTTCCCCCCGCATTCTTCAATACTCCTTCTCAATACTCTAACCCCACGCAACCGAAGAAAGCATAGCACCGACAAACTTGACACATTTCATTCGATCAGTGACGACGACTACACATCACAGGTGCATATCTCACCTCACTTGAAGACACCAAGGCTTACTACTTATTAACCCCAACCGGAATATTCATAATCCAAATGCCTTTCCTCAGCCGGAACTAAAATACCGGAATCTCGAAATCACACTCTGAGAAGACCTCCCTTCAAACCATTCATCACCCCTAACATACGGGCAAGCATTCTATCATCATATCGACATCGCGCGATAACCAATCGCAAGCATCATCACTACTTGAGCATAGCCTTAAGGCTCCCAGAAAACATAGCTACTGAGCTGAAACAACATATTATTCTCTTGCAGGGCCATAACAACAACCCCAACCAATTATACATGGAAACATCTCGAATTACATCCGTAGCACCATTTCAATTCCTCAAACTGCTGAGTATGAATGATGTCAGTACGAATAATGTACTGAGTATGTAAGGTGGAACTGAAACATAATAGTAAGTCAACATTAATTAAATGTCACGACCCAAAATCCCTAAGGCTGTGATGGGGACAGACACCATTGTCAGGCAAGCCAATCATTAATTAGTCGAAATAAAATCCTGTTTTAACATTTATGAAGAAGCATTTCCTTTCACTTTATTACATATTAACTAAGTAGAATCTTGTTAATGTAAAAACAATAGTTTGAATACTACACTTTAGCATATATACCCCAACATACCCCAGAACCTGGTGTCACAAGTACATGAACAATTTCTAAGAATTTATACAATCATTACAAAGCCTGTACAAAATACAAATTGGACAAGGAAATTTAAAATGAAAAAAAAAATACAGTACGAGGGAGACTCCGTCAGCTGCGGCTCGCCTCCGGATGATGCAGCTCGCCTATGTCTCTAAATCCTCCACATTTGCTATGAAAGTACTTGTGCAATAAAATACACAGCAAATGTAGCATTAGTACAAAAACAACGTGTACTCAGTAAGTCGCCCGCCTAACCTCAGAGAGGTAGTGACGAGAGGTCAAATTAGACACTTACTAAAGGTCAATTTAGAATATTTAAGTATGACACTAAGCATGATTGTCATAAGCAATTTATTAAAATCAAGATTAAATATTTTCAACTCTGTTCACGTTTAACACTTTATATCTGCATCATATTAATAACAATTAATCAACATGGGTGTTTTAATAAATAATAATTAATCGACGGGAAGGAACAACTTCTTCCAAAATCTTTTTAATAACTTTAATCTCTGTCATTTCAATTGACAACTTAATATTTCAGGCCAGTAATCAGGAAAAATCGTAGCAACTACGCAGTAAATATCATGCGCAAGCAATGCTGAGGGTCGAACGGCACGGACCAACAAAAATAAATTGTGCACTGCCGAAGGGTCGAATGGATCGAACCATAGATGCATATATTTTTCCCCGCTCGCGAATCGATCATGCGACGCGGTCAACATAAAAATAATAAGGCTAGCCTGCTCGCGAATCATACCTACGACTCAGGTGCTCATATGTACACATATTCACATAATAAATCCGCATTTTTATCAAGAAAGCAGTTTTTCTCAGGAAACTGGTAAAATTCTTCTTAAAGGAACATGAAATATAGCTTTTAAATCTTTCTTTTGAAATCATTTGTCAAGTTTAATGATATTCCATAATACAACCCTACCAGGTACACAAATATCCACAGAGGAATCAATTCTCTTTCTAGATGATTAATAAAATGAACTCTAGTCTTCTTTTAGATGTTCAATTACGATTTCGATTATATTAGCAGTTTAATATCACAGGCAGGATTACAGGTACAACACATAAGGCATGCTAGTGGGTCCTAGACTACCCGGACATGGCATAACAGTATCTACGTACGGACTCCCGTCACCTCGTGCATACGTAGCCCCCGAAGATAATAGCATACACTTAATTAATTTACCTAGGGGGACAATTCCCCCTCACAAAGTTAGAAAGGAGACTTACCTCGCTCCGAGATTCCATAACCGCACTCCAAACGGACGCACAATGCCCCAAAACTAACAATGACAATCCAATGAAAATATACTCTAATATTTGCAACAATTCCAAATTATATAATTTCCCAACCCCGTTTAGTGAAATGACCAAAATGCCCTCGGGCCGAGGTGCCCGGAATTCAAAATTTCTCGAAGATATATTCTACCCATAGCCTTACTAACTCAAATATACAATTTTCTCAAATATTCATGCTCAATTCATGGCTAAAAATCTAATTTTCCATTTTCTAGGTTTCTTCAATATTTCCCAAATTCCTACCAATTTCCATGCCTAATCCATGCATATAATATTGTATTTAACTTATAGGCATGAAGGAGTTACTTACCTTGGTATTGCATGAAGGAATCCTCTCTTTGAAACCTCCCAAAATCGCCTAAGCCCAAGAAGAAATGAAGACAAATGAACAAAAATCCTTGTTTTGAAACATTCTGCCCAGGCCGATTTTCGCACCTGCGGTCCCCTTATCGCACCTGCGGAAGCCCAAATCTCCCGCACATGCGGCCTCCTTGGCTCCAGCCAAATATCGCACCTGCGGTGCCCTTAGCCGCACCTGCGGCCAAATCCTTGCAGGAGCGGATCACAACAGATGACAGCAATTCCAGCCTTCTTCAAACTCTCAACTTGATCCGTTAACCACCCGGAATACACCCGAGGCCCCCGGGACCCCGTCCAATTATACCAACCTGTTTCAAAACACAATGCGGACTTGCTCGAAGCCTCAAATCACATCAAACAACATCGAAACGACGAATCACACCCAGATCCCAACTTTATGAACTTAGAAATTTCCAACTTCTACATCTAATGCCGAAACATATCAAATCACGTCCGATTGTCCTAAAAATTTGTGCACAAGTCATATTCAACATTACGGACCTGGTCCAACTTGCGGAATCATATTCCGACCTTGATATCAAATCTTCCACCTCCGGTCGAATTTCTCAAAAACCTTCAAATTTCTATCTTTATCCAAATGATTCCAAAATGACCTACGGACATCCAAATTCACTTCCGATCGCGCTCCCAACTCCAGAATCACCATACGAAGCTATTCCTAGACTCGATATCCCAAACGGACATCAACAACACTGAGATGCACTTCAAGCCCAAATTTATAAAATTCTTCTAAAATGCTAACATCCATAATATACGCTGAAACGCTCCCGAGTATCCAAAACCCGGTCCGGACATACACCCAAGTCCGAACTCATCATACGAACCTGCAAGAACCTTCAAATCTTGATTCGGAGGCCGTTTACTCAAAATTCCAATCTTAGTTGATTCTTCCAACTTAAGGCTTCTGAAATGAGAATTTTCTTTCCAAATAAATTCTACACTTCCTGAAATTCAATTCCGACCACGCCCTCGGGTCATAATACCTGAAACTAAGCTAATCACGGCCTCAAATCGCTGAACGACGCGCTAGAGCTCAAAATGACCGGTCGGGTCGTTACATTAAAGACATATAATAATCCACCTGAATCTCTGAAGTGCCATCGTATATGCATACTTATAGTTATATATATAATACTTCTCTTCGAATCTATTGTCCATATCGTATGATGCATCACTGCCCAACTGATAAGTGGTAACTGCCTGGCCGGCCATAGCTCGATGGTAAATGCATAACTGCCCAGCCGGTGGTAAATAATAATACATAACTGCCCAACCGGTGGTGATTGCCTGACTGGCCATAGCTCGGTGGTAGATGTATAACTTCCCTACCGGCCGTAGCTCGGTGGTAAATGAATATACATGACTTCCCAACCGGGGTAAATAATAATATAAAACTTTCCAACCGGTGGTAACTGCCTGACCGACCGTAGCATGGTGGTAAATGCATGAAGATACATGTATATGCATCACTATATTATAAAACATTAACATCTCTATCATATACCTCAGTAGGGACTTAGGGACATATTTAGACATGCTTGAATATCAATTTACAGGAATGAATAACATAGACATCCTTAACTGCTAAGAGTAGAAACACTTATGAAATAGCATAACATTTACGTATCGTTACTTGGATCATGCCAAAAGAAAGAAGGATTAGCCTTAACATACATTACTTTAATACAAAGTAATCTCCAACTTTCTAAGATACGGAAAAAAATGACGTTGTAATCGTGAAATTGTCGAAGAGACAATCAGGATAGATTCATGCGTCAACCTCACCTTGAATATGCTTCTAGAAATTGTTCTCAATTGAGAAGTGAGAAGCTACAGATTGTACTCCAACTTGTAGAGATTGTTCTCAAAGCTAAGAAAGTGAGAAGCTACAGATTGTACTCCAACTTGTAGAAATTGTTTCCAAAGCTAAGAAATCTTGCAAATCATGTTGAAGCATTTTTGTGTCACATTAATTAATCCCTTTGCAGAACAACTTGTATGAGTTTGCTGAAGTATTTCCATCTATTATCCAGTAAGTGTGACCTTCCTTTGGTGATTTTAGGGAAGCCTTTTGTATTAGTGGGTGTGGGCCCCACTTGTGATGACTAAGCCACGAGATTCCTCCAAATGTGACACCTTATAGTAATGACTAACGAGTCATTAATTAGAATGGGGGCTGCCTTGTTAGGGATTTAGACTTATCCAAAATTTCACCACTTTTCCTTAATCAACTTATTAATCCTCCACTAATTCAATAATTAATCAATTACCCACATAATTAAGAATTATTTCAAATTACTTAAAATTCTACTTATTTTTAATACACTTTATACACCTTATTATAATTTCCATGTGGTACCTTGTATGGTACTAGTCCATAAGTGCCGGATATTTTAGCTCGTGCCGTATTTTATCCCAAAATGATAAATTTCGACCAACTTCATTTTCTTCAACTAGTTTACCCTCTCACCTTCACGACTTTACTTATCACTTGTTATAAATATCATAAATACTTATCACCTAAAAATAGTCTTGTCCTCGTCTTAAAGTACTACTATTACAGTACTAAAATAAATGATGGTACTATATAAAATCAATACATACTATTATTTCGTTAAAACATCCATGTAAAAATACATACATTTTCTCAACTTTTAATTTTTCTAATCTCGTATAAAGAGTACAAACTCTCGCACTCTTAATTCTTAAAATGGTAAAAAGATAAGCTTCTTTTCTTGTGAGAAAATAATTTCTACCTTTGCAATAAAGAAAATCTCATAACTTTCTCATATTATATTTATAATTTACCATATTCGAAAATAGTAATAATGGTAACCATCAAAAATTATACTTATAAAATGTCACGACCCGAAATCCCACCGTCGGGACCGTGATGACGTCTAACATTGAACCTGCTAGACAAGCCAACATTCTGGTTAACATGCTTATTTCCTTATTATTAGGCATTAACGAAAAAGCGATAAGCGAGAACAAGTTTAAATAACAATGCGGAAGCTATGAAATATAACATCTCAAGTATCTGATACTACAAAATCCTTAGTAACACCCCAGAACTGGTACCACAAATCCACAAACTGTCTAAGAATACTAAAAACAAAGTGTGAATAAACAACACATTTGTCTTAGAAATACAATAGAAGACAGAAAGAGAAGGAATAAGATAGGAGGTGACTCCAAGGCCTGCGGACGCCTGCAGGACTACCTCAGTGTCTCCTGTGGACTGAAGGATACTCCCTCGATCACTGTCCACGGGGTCCGGTACCGCAATCTGCACAACATAAAGAAGTGCAGCTGTAGCATCAGTACAACCGACCCCATGTACTAAGTAAGTGCCGAGCCTAACCTCGGCGAAGTAGTGACGAGGCTAGGACACGAAAAATAATAAAAACATGTGCAATTCAATAATACGTAACAGAAATAACGGCAAGAAGTAAACACTTACGTACAAATACGGGGAAAACATGCTGGGGTACAAAGGGGAAAGCACTTATTGAATAACGGAACAAGGCAACCGTCTAAGTATCAAAATAACAATAGAGAACAAACAAGTGCACGACATCACCCTTCGTGCTTTACTCTCATTCTCACCAAAACAAGCGCACGACATCACCCTTCGTGCTTTTACCTCACAATATCATCGCACGGCATTATCCTTCGTGCATTATATCTCATATCATGGCACGGCATCACCCTTCGTGCTTTTAAAATCACGATATCGGCACGGCATTAACCTTCGTGCTTTTAATATAAAATCATGGCACGGCATAACCCTTCGTATTTTACACTATCATCCTCACAATGCAACAAATAAATACAAACCATCACCCTTCGTACTTTACACTCTTCCTCACCCAAAAAATAACCAGAACACAATTTGGCAAGGAAGAACCACAATACAAACCATAATTTACAACATCCCGGCAAGGGAACAATAACAGAAATATCACTGTCCCGGCAAGGGACTAAGCTATAACCAATCTCATTGAATGTACAACATAACCAAATAATACTCAACCGAACAACTAATCAACTCTGTTCACAACCAAGTCTTTCAAACAATTAAATAATCCCCAAAATGAAATCTACTTCATAACACAGTGGATATCGAAGAAAAACACATATACCATAAGAAATGACTCACGGGCATGCTAGACAACAACATATAGGTACTTGTCACCTCAGTTATACGTTGAACATGGGATAACAAGTAGGAAATAAGACTCAAAACCTATTCCCCCAAGTTAAGGTTAGGCCAAACACTTACCTCGGCTCCAAGAATCCAATTCAAGCCTATAGCAATGCTTTTACTTTCGAACCCGACTCCAAATCAATAGTATCTAGACATAATTGACTCAATAACATCAATAAATGCTAAACAAATCAATTTCATGCTCAATTATAGATTTCCCAACATTCCTCTCAAACCAAAAATTGACCCCGGGCTCGCTTGGTCCAAACACGAGGTTCAGACCAAAACCCGATCACCCATTCCCCCACGAGCCCGAATATATAATTTTTTTTGAAATCCGACACCAAAACGAGGTCAAATTCCCAAATAATCAAAATGCCCTAACTCTACCAAAAACCCTAATTTTCTACCTTAACCACATGTTTTTAGGCCTAGAATCTAGTGGGTGTTGATAAAAATGGATGAAAACGAGGTTAGGATTACATACCTATGAAGCTATGGTGAAGAGGTTCTTCAAAATTCGCCCAAGGAGGTGTGGAGAAGAAGAAGTTGTGAAATTGGGTTCAATCTCGTAAGTGTTCCGTTTCTAGACTTCAAAATAACTGGGCGTTTATGGTTTATGCGATCCCGAAGTAAGAGATGCGATCGCATAGTGGACTGGTTTCTAAAGCTACACGATCGCGAGTGCAAGTGTGCAATCGCACAGAACATTAACCCTCACCCTACGCGATCACAAACAAGAAAGTGCGGTCGCATTGTGTAGCTACCCACCCACCCCCACCCCCCAGTTCACCTGACCCCCTATGCGATCGCAACTATGCCTATGCGATCACATAGTGCAACAGATTCCTCTCCCCTCACCCACTGCTATGCGATTGAAACTGCACCTATGCGATCGCATAGTGTAACACACCAGATACCTGCAAATGCATTTTACACCAGATTTTTCCTATGTTTTGCACTCCGACACCTACCCGAAACTCACCCGAACCCTCGAGGATCAAAACCAGATATACACACAACCTCAAAAACATACCACAGACTTATTCATGTAATCAAAACACCAAAATAACATCATAAACATCGAATTAAACCTCAAAATCAATGAAATTCCTTTAAACTTCCAAATTTTCTAAATTTTCCATTTTTGATCCGAATCACATCAAACTAAGTCCGTTTCCCACCAAATTTCACAGATAACACATATAGAACATATAGAACCTGTTCCAGGCTCCGGAACAAAGATATGAGCTCGATACATAGGTTTCACATCAAATTTCATTTTCAAAAACCTTTATATTTTTCAGAAAATATTTTTTCTTTAAAAGTTCATTCCTCAGACTTTGGACCTCGTAATTCGATTCCGGGCATACGCCCTAGTCCCATATTTTCCTACGGACCCTCCAGGACCATCAAATCACGGATCCGGTTCCGTTTACCAAAAATATTGACCAAAGCCAACTTTATTCAAATTTCAACATAAAATATCATTTTTATCAGCTTTTTCACATAACGGCTTCCCGGCTATACGCCTGGGCTGTGCATAAAAATCGAGGTAAGATATAAGGAGGTTTTCACGGCCTTGGAACACAGATTTAGCTAAAATTACACGGGATGACCTTTTGGGTTATCACAATCTCCGCCTCTATAACAATCGTTCGTCCTCGAACGGACATAGAATGGTACCTGAATCGGGGAAAAAATAGGGATATCGGCTCCGCATATCGGACTCAGACTCGCTGGTAGCTGCCTCAATAGGTTGACCTCTCTGCTGAACTCTCGTACGTTTAATTCTTAAAATGGTAAAAAGATAAGCTTCTTTTCTTATGAGAAAATAATTTCTATCTTTACAATAAAGAAAATCTCATAAAATTTCTCATTATATTTATAATTTACCATATTCGAAAATAGTAATAATGGTAACCATAAAAAATTATACTTATAAAACTTTTACTAAAATACTTCACTTAAAAGAAAATACCACACTAACATAATATCTAACGATATCAAGGTTGTAAACTTACAGGGTGTCATAATAATAATGTCTTAAACTCTCTATAACCTCCTAATAGACATAATCACTTCGAACTCATATGGATTTACTATGGAAAATCCTAATTCTAAGGTACGGGATGTAACAAGCAAGTGATTGAGTTGCGCACCGAGGCTGATAACTAGAAAGAGCAATTCGAAGGTCTTCACCGTCGAACTAGGGGTTTAAAAAGCTTCCTCTAATCAAGGTGAGAAAGACAAGGATATATTGGAATCCTATTGAGCAGTGGGAGAAGGATTACGAGGCCCTTAAAGATAAGTTAACACTTGATGTTAGCTGGGCTATTTTGAACACTCGCTTTGATACTCTAACTGAAGTTAGCCAGGTGGGTTTTGACCTTAATGCTGAAATTGTCTAAAGAGGCGATTGAATAGACTTAGCACCATCAAAGCTTCTCAACAATCGAGGATGAAAGTACCAAAGGTGATGGTGATGGGGATGGACTTACACCTGGTGAAGCTGATGTTCAACCCTCATCTTCTCAAGTTAATCATTCTTTTCTCGCGGATGATGCCTCTTAGCTTTTTCCCTTAGAAGTTGTTTGATTTTATTTTGGTTTTTGTTAAAACTCTCTTTTTGTTTATTGGATAGTTTTTTGAAGATTTTCCGCCCTTGTTTTTGGGGTGATGATATAAATATCTCTTTGCTGCATATTATGCTTTCTGCTCTTTGAGTTTTTGAGCTTGTACTTACATTTTAAATGCTTAGTGGACCGTGACTTCAATATGCACGGGTTTTTATAAAAGAAGGCCCTTTTATATTAACAACACTGAGGAAGATGATGTATCATTTTTATATTGGTGCAAAGATATTAAAGATGAAGTAATTTGAGGAAGTTTAATTTTTTGAACTTTCAAATAAATAATTTTGCACAACATTTTCATAATTGCTTTCTTTGTAGAAGGTTTAAAGATTCGGGTATATCTTCGTGTGACTAAATTTATGGCCTTAACCTAGAAGCTCGTGGGAATATTTTGTACTTTTCCCATCCTTTCTACGAGCTTCAACGCCTTTGAAATCTTTTCAAGGGTTTCTTCAAGGTTTTAAATCTGGTTGAACTATGCTCTTGGTATACATCTTCTTTCCTTGTGTATCCTTCTATATGCACAGTCCCCCCCAGTGTTAGAGCATTCAAGCATGAGATCTCGAACACTGGATCAGCTCCTTACTTTTTGTCCTTTTCCTGAAAAAGGAAAAACATACGGGACTCAGAGATAATCTTTTAGATGATGAATGCATAACCCTTTTTCCTTATTATAACCTAGATCGGGAATAATTTAGTATTCCTCTTGTCTTTTGGGTCTAATATCATCATTTGGTACGGGCTAGATTTTTACCTATCATCTAAAATGGTTAGTGAAATTCAAATGAACAAAATAAAAATCGAACTTGTATGATATGTTACCGTAGTTATTAACCTCTTTTCGAAGTAATACTTCTTCAAATGGACTTCATTCCAATGTGATGGTAACACCTTTCCATTCATGGTTTCTAACTCGTATGCTCATTTTCCAGCAATGCCTCTATCCATATACGAGCTTTCCCAATTTAGGCTCAACTTTCATGTGTTTGTTGACCGGAACACCTTTTTGAGGACGAAGTACCCAATGTTGAATTACCTCAGGTTGGCCTTCCTGTCTTCCTATTATAGTGTTGTTCAATCATCTTCTTTTGAGTAGCCATCCGAATTAATATTGCGTCCTTCCTTTCTTCTGTTAAATCCAAATTTACTTTTAGCTCTTCCTCATTTGTTTCCTCAGTAGTATGTGTGTACCTCGTGCTTGGTTCACCTATTTCTACTAGAATTAGAGCTTTTGTTCCGTACATAAGTGAAAATAGGGTTTCCCCCATACTAGTCTTTGTTGTTTTTCGGTAAGCCCATAGCAGACCTGGAAGCACTTCTGAGCATTTTCCTTTTGATTCTTCCAATCGCTTTTTTAAGTTGTTGATGATAACTTTATTTGTCGACTCAGCTTGCCTGTTAACCATTGGGAAATAAGGAGCGGAAGTGATTCGTTTAATCTGCCAGCTTTGGAAAAAGTCAGTGACTTTCGCCCCTGTGAATTGCGGGCCATTGTCCCAGATGATTTCCTTTGGGACTCCAAATAGACATATAGTATTCCTCCAAATTAAATCCATAACTTCCTTTTCCCGCACATGTTTAAAGGCACCTGCTTCTACCCATTTTTAGAAATAATCTATTAGAATTAACAAAAACACTACATTTATCTTAGCTTGAGGCAAAGGCCTTACGATGTCCATACCCCATTTCATGAAGGGCCATGGTGAGATGAATGAATGCAACAGTTTCGCCGGTCGATGCATACTATTTGAGTATCATTTTCATTTATCGTACCTTGCTACAAAGTTTTCTTCTTCCTCTTCCACTTTGGCCAAGAATATCCTGCACTTATTAATGTCTTCACCAATGATCTTCCCCTGGCATGGTTTCCACAATGTCCCTCATGTACTTCTCTTATTACATATTCTGTTTGTAATGGTCCAGTGCATTTTGCTAAAGGTCCACCGAACATTTTGCGATATAAAATCTAACGAATTAAGCAATACTAAGCAGCTTTCAACCGTAACATTCAGGATTTCCTTTTATATACTGCAAAGTTCACCAAATCGTTTCTCCAATCCCAAGTTAAATTATTGAAATTTACCTCACTCTTTGTTTGGTCATGGACTAAATAAAACAGATGAACCACAACAACATTTTCTGCATTTCTTGCATCAGCGGCAGACGCGAGATTTGCCAACGTGTCTACTTGCGCATTTTCCTCCCTGGGTATTTGCACAACTATCCATGTCTGGAACCTCCTAAGAAATTCTCGTACCTTTTTGAGGTACTGCTACATTCATGTCTCTCTTGCCACATAAGTCTCCTGCATTTGATTGACATTTGAGGAACCGTCAGTAAATAATGTCCAAGTAACTGGATTAGCTCCAGTAAATATTCGTAGCTCATTTTATGCTTTAGGGACTAAGCTTGAGGTAGAATATTCTAACACCTGGGATTTTATAGTAGTTCTAGGCTGATATATAATATCATATTCACTGAGTTTTATAGCCTATTTATTTAACCTACCTGATTATTCTTCTTTATGTAATATATTCCTTAGTGGGAAAGCAGCTATAACATAAATAGGATGACATTGAAAGTAAGGTCATAACTTTATTGACACCATAATTAAAGCTAAATCATGTTTTTCTAAGTGAAGATATCGTGTCTCAGTATCTAGTAAAAACTTACTAACATAATAAATTGGTGATTTTTTACCTTTATCTTCACATACCAATACCACGCTCACCGATACTTCTGACACAGCGAGGTAGATGAGCAAGCTCTCTCTGTCTTTTGTTTTTGCTAATTGAGGTGGATTTGATAAATACACCTTTGAGTCCTTCATAGCTTTTTGACACTCGACAGTCCATTCAAATCGATTTTTCTTTTTCAACACTGAAAAGAACTTAAAGCATTTTTTCGATGACTTTGATATAAACCTTCCCATAGATTCTACTCTATCTGTTAATCTTTGCACTTCTTTCTTGCTTGTGAATATATTTGGAATTTCTTCAATAGCTTTGATCTGTGCAAAATTTACTTCAATACCCCTGTTAGAAATAAGAAAACCTTAAAATTTGCCTGAAGCCACGCCAAAAGCGTAGTATTCCAGATCCAACTTCAAGTTATACTTGCTGAAAATTTCAAAGGTCACAACCAAGTGTTGAAGATGATCCCCTTCCTGTGTTGATTTGACCAACATATCATCTATGTAGACCTCCACAATTTTTCCTAGGAGTTCTTGAAACATTTTTGTCACCAATCTCTGATATGTGGCCCCAGTATTTTTCAAACAAAATGGCATGAATTTGTAGCAATAAGTTCCCTATCTGTGATAGATGAGGTCTTTTCCTCATCTAAAGGGTCCATTTTTATCTGATTATAACCAGAATAAGCATCTAAAAAACTTATAAGCTCATGACCTGCGGTAGCATCAATTAATTGATCATGTGTGGTAAGGAAATGAATCCTTAGGATAAGCTTTGTTTAAATTAGTGTAATCTACATAGACTCACCATTTTCCATTCTTTTTTGGAACCGCAACAGTATTGGCTAACTAGTCAGAGTACTTTACCTCTCCTATTAAACCATTTTTCAGAAGTTTTTTTACCTTATCTTGGATTACTTGATTTTTGGAGGCCCCTTGCTTCCTTTTATTTTGCTTGACAGGGGGTGTAATGGATCCTCATTTAGCTTATGAGTCATCACCTCTGGTGGTATACCAGTCATATCTAAATGTGAAAAAAGAATAATAATTTGCGTTAGACGGAAAAATTCAATTAACTTACCTTTCATTTCTGGGCTCAACTTTGCTCCGGTGTAAAATTTCGATATGTCCAGTGGACAAATAATACCACAGCCTCGTTCTCCTCCATGGGTGTTTTATGTTCTCATTTTCCTCTGCCTCTTGAATCACAACAGATCTTGAATCAACATCAGTCTACTCTTGTGTGTTTTCAGTTAGGTATGAATAGAGATGTACCCAACTAAATTCTTTAATTGCTATTTAGCATCTGCATCATTAGCTATTGTTTTTGCAATTATTAATGCTTCGTGAAGCCTGTTAATATTCGTGGATCTTTTGGATACCCCACTGAGATAGGAATTTGATAACTTGATGCAACGTGGACGGGACAACATCCGTATCATGAATCCATGGCCTTCCCAAGATTATATTATAGGCCATGTCCGCGTCTATTACCTGGAACTTCATATCTTTGATGACTCATCCTGCAAACATAGACAATACGACTTCTCCTTTTATGTCAACGCTTGAATTATCAAATCCGATAAAGATTGTGCCTTTGGTATGACCTTGTCACTAGCTTGCATTTCTTTTACCACCCTCAGTAAAATAATGTTTACTAAGCTACCTAGGTCAATCAAAACTCGTTTTACATTAGTATCATGCAAAAGTAAAGTTATTACCAGTGCATCGTTGTGAGGAATCATCCAGTCGTCCGCATCTTCATCATCAAACATTATACTATCACCGTCCAAGACTTGGCGAACTCGTTTCTCGTGAGTGTAACTTTGATGTCTTTCCGAAGCCGTGTATGTTACCCTATTGACTTCATCCCCTCCGGTTATGACATTGACTGTTCTCTTTGGTGATGGAGGCTTTGGGGTTCTTGCCTGTTTTTTTATGTATGATTGTCTCCCTTTCTCACAGAACAAATTAGTCAGATAACCTTGCTTCAATAGATGTTCAACCTCCCCTTGAAAAAGCCTGCAATCTGCTCTTTTATGGCCATGGTTATTGTGAAACTCTCACCAAAAATCTGGGTTCCTTTTTTTTGGATATGATCTCATCTCTTTCGTCCATCGTACCTTATATCCCATCGCTCTTAGAACAACCACATTTAGAGGTGCTAATGTTAAATTTATAATCTCTTATTTTTGCTTGAGTACTAGAATCGTTGTTTCGTGTATCTCACTCCTTTTTGAATATGGATGAGAGCTTGCCTCTTTTTACCTTGATCTTGAATCAAATCATGCATTCTCTTCTTTAGGTTGATAATCTCACTCTCGGGGTCCTGTGTAAGGCTCATACATGTTTTCACCAAACTTTCTTTCTGATTTCAAGCTTCTTGAACCTGGTCTTTCATCAACCCTTGTATGTGCAACTGTATCTTCTTCTATCCATAGCTTCATGTTGTATCGATTGTACACATCTTTTCATGTTGTCGAAGGAAACTCCCACAAATTTTCTCGTTCAAGCTGCTCGCGAATGCCATAGCCGCTTTATTAGGTACTCGTGGAAGCATCATTCTCTCTCGCTGGAATCTATCTACAAATTTGTAGAGAAATTCTGTGTCGCCTTGTTTTATTTTGAAGATATAATTCATCCTTTTTTCAACTTTTTGAGCCCCCGAATGTGCCTTTATAAATGAATCCGCAAGCTCAACAAAAGAATCTGTGGAGTTTTCAGGAAAGAGAGAGTAGCAGGTTAACGCCTTTTTTCTTAGAGTTTCGCCAAATATTTTAACCAAAACTCATTCAGTCTTCTGCTTGCTTAAATCATTGCCTTTCACGCTGGTACTGAACACAGTTACATGATCCCGTGAGTCGTATGTCCATCAAATTTGGGAATTCAGGCATTTTAAACTTTTTGGGAATTGGCAAAGGTGTTGCACTTAGCTTCTAGAGTTGTTGTGAATACTTGTCAATATCCACGCCTTTGATCACGGGAGGTACGCCAGGTATTTGTTCTATATGCTCATTTTGCTCCTTCAGCTATTTCTGCAAAGTTAGTATTAAAATTTAGAAACTAGAATTATTTGGTGTACTTGACCTTCCATCGCGAGATCCATTGGGTATTTCTCATAGTTATCGAGTGGATTCTCCAAGGTTGTTGTATTAACTGGTGGTGGAGTTTGTGCTGCGTTAGGTAATCCTTTGACAAAACCGGCGGCGCTTCGTTCACATGTTCTACTATCAACTTCTCCAAAGCATCCTGCTCAATGGTCTGGTCACCTCCATGTTGTCCATCGGTGCGCGAAGCAGACCTTTCAAGTGAAATTACACGTGAGTGCTGAGGAGTTCCCATGGGCGTGTGATGTGATGAAGTTTCTCCTTGTTGATTCAAATGGTTGTTCTCATTAGCAATTGACTTATTTGGTTGTTAAAAAAAGAAGTTGGAAAGTCAGCAGATTATTAGATTCCTGGTAACAAAACCAATTTGTTTAACCCAAAAATATATTCTCAGTCAAAGTCAATATCAAGAAGAAATCGGGTTACTAATAACCAAAATTACTTCACTTTCTTTGTAATTTGAAGACTGCGATTGAAAATAATTGACAAGGAAATAAAATTAAAAATAGATTGATAATATCTCCCAGAATTGAGGTTGTAACCTTTTGAATAATGTAAAATAATAATTGTATATATTAATTAAAAATCAGATACCATTACAAATGTGGACTAGGACCTTATATAAAAGTACATAATTATAACGATTTCCTTACTTAATTCAGGCTTGTTAATGGCATTAATTGCCTTGATTACCTATAACGACCTGACTGGTCATTTTGAGCATTTGCACTTTTCTTGGTAGTTTGATGGCACGAGTATCCCCTCATGATAAATTATGACTTCTGTGAATCGTCGGCTCTGGTTTTCAAGTTATTCAGAATCAATTTGGAAGAATGAACTTCAAGATTTAAGCTTTAAGTTGGAAGAGTTGACCAAGTTTGAATTTTAACATTTGACCTCCGATTGGAGTTATGATGTTTCCATTAGGTTTGGATGGTATTTTTGACTCGGGTGTATGCCTGGATTTGCATTTGGATGTTTCTAGTAGGATTCGACACTAATTGGCGAAAGTTTGAAATTTGAAGGTTTGGAAAGTTCATAAGTTTGACCGGAAGTTGACTTTGAGGATATCGGATTCGGAATGTAGTATAGGGAATTGGAATAGCTTCAATATGTCATTTGGGACTTGTATCAAAATTTTGAGTTCATTTCGGGTTGATTTGATATGTCTCGGCACGAGTTGTGGAAGTTGAAACTTCAAAGTTCATCGACTTTGATTTGAGGAGCAATTCGTCATTCCGATGTTTCCATGTGACATTTGATGCCTCAAGTAGGTCCGTGTAAAAATTTTGGGACTTGTTGGTATGATTTGACGGGTTCCCTAGGGGCTCGGGTGTATTTCGGATCATTGGTCTAGAGACTAGTTAAGTTCAAGAATTTGGAGTTTAACCATGGTCAATATCGGGTCAAGACGACCTCTTTTCGGTTTTTTGAGGGTGCAAGCAGATCCGTAGCATGTTTTATGATTGAAATATATATATATGTATATATATACGGCTTATGTCTGTGAGGTTCCAGATGAGTTTCGGAGTGGTTTCGGATCATTTCAGTGAAGTTTGGGTTTGATGGTGCTAGTACTTTGCAATTGCGAATTTTTTGTTGCAATTGCGAACTCTGCATTTGCGAACATCTTGCAGCAATTTCGAACTCCGCAATTGCAAACATGTGGTCGCAATTGCGAACTGTCCGCAATTGCAAACTTTCAGTCGCAAATGCGACATATGTAGCTAGGTTAAGAGTTGGAGTTTCGGGATGTTAGCTCATTCCTTCATATTTTGAACCCTATACTCGGATTTAGGTGATTTTCACCACAAGGATTAGGGTAACTGTTCTCTACTCGGTTTTGATTATATTTCATGAGTCTATCTTCGATTTTCACATTAGGATTATGATTTTTAAAGAGAAAGTTGGGGGTTTTTGTCTAAACTTTCCTAAGTTGAATTTTTGAGTTTTGAACATCGATTCGGAGTTGGATTTGAGTAAAAATAGTATGGTTGCTAGTAATTGAATGGGTTGTTGGATTTTGTAAGTTTTGTCGGGTTTCGAGGTGCGGGATCTGGTTGGACGTTTTGGTTGACTTTGAGTAAATGTGTAAAGATTCAACCTTTATCAATTTAGTTTTCTTACTATGGTATTATTTGATGATTTTGAGTTGCTTTTGGCTAGTTTCGAGCCGTTCGGAGGATTATTTGAATCGGATGACACCTCTAGTGTATCGATTTGGATTGTGTGAGTTAAGTGTCTTGTCTAACTTTGTTGAAGGAATTTTTCCCACTATTTGACATTATTTTCTACATGCGGGAGTGATACATATATGAGGTGACGAGCATATATGCATGTACCAGGGTTAACCATTCTTGGGGATAGATTATGCTATGAATTATGCCTTGTAGAATTATGTGAGCATCTCACTTCATGTCTTACTTGAATCATAGATACCAGGAATATAGAATTAAATGTTAGAAACCAAGATTTAGTTTATTATAACTTGATTAAAATTTGACGGAATTCAGAGAAAACATTGATGTGTTTAATTCGGTCATCACTATGCTAAAATCATTAATACATTCATACGGTCAACATTCTTGAGATACTAGATTCTATACTCGTGTTGTAGATCATTCGTGAGATTTGTTGAAATACTTGAATAATAAGGTTCCTGAGGGTTTATTGAACTATTGTCGGTTTGAAAGTTGTGATTGGAATTCATTTGGAATATTTATTTAAACACTCTCCTTGACGTTATTTATGCTTCCTACCTTGTTATACATTGATATACATATGCTTGGTAAGGAAGAGTCTAAAGCATGAAGGGTGATGCCGTGCCATTATATATATGCTATCATGTGAGGGAGAGTGTAAAGCACGAAGGGTGATGCCATGCCATATCAATTGAGACTAAAATCATGGGTGATGCCGTGCCATGTTATGTCAGTGTAAAGAACGAAGGGTGATGTCGATCCATTTCATTTGAGAGTAAAAGAACGTAGGGTGATGTCGTGCCATTGCATTTATATTATCATTATGTTATCACGAGTTCATGGCACGAAGGGTGTTTCCGTGCAGGTGAGGACGAGGGACGTGCATTATGTCGTGATAACCTTTCCTTGTAGATAGGTTATTGCCTTTACCTTGAGATTTTATTGTCGTACTTATGATTCTTATGTGACTTATCGTTAGTGTTCTGTCTTTGTTCATGCTCTACTTGTTAATTTATAAAGGTCATGTGTTCCCTTATTATTTGTTGTATATATATCTAGACCTCCACCATGCTAGTTAGTTGAAGTTTATATTCTTCTTTCCTAATTGATGTCATTACTCCTATGTTTTCTATCTAGTATTAGTATTGTTTCCCATATGTATATCCTCGTTCACTATTTCTACTTGCGTATTTCCTACTTTTTCATTACTGTTATCGGCATTTCTGCCATCTGGTTGGTACTGTTATACGCATATTTGGTGAGGATGAGATAAATGCACGAAGGATGTTGCCATGCAATTGACTTGATATCTAACTACACTCCTCATGCTATGAAAGTTATGGAGTGACTATCGTGGTTTATTGGTTTTCGCTCTAAGGAAAAGATTGGTCGAGATATTGGAAAATGTTAAATTATGATCTCTTCTAGTACTCAGTTGTTGCTTTGCATATTCATTTCGTGTACTATTTTCTGTTATATCGTCGTATAGTTCTATTTCTAGCTTACGGTATATGTTTTATCATTGAGTATCTCTTAATTAAATAGTTTTGTCACTACTTCGACGAGGTTAGACAAGATACTTACTGGGTACATGGGATCGGTTGTACTCATACTACACTTCTGCACCTTGCGTGCAGATTTAGAGCGGGGTTGCTGGTGATGTCGGGAGCTGACCCTGAAGATGTTCGCGCATTCCGGAATATAACTGCCACCTATCCTTGGTAGCTTTAGATTTTGATAATCTGTTTATGCAACTTTCAAATAGATCGTGTATTTATTTGTACCAGCTTTGTAAATTTCAAATTCGTAGAAGCTCGTGATTCGTACTACCAATCCTTGGGTTAATATGTAAATGTTCAGATAATTCTTCATAATTTCCTATAAATTTCATTTGGATTGTATTGAGTGTTAGTTGGCTTACCTAGCAGGTCGAATTAGGTGCCATCATGACTAGTGGTTTTCGGGTCGTGACAAGTTGGTATCAGAGCACTAGGTTCGTAGGTTCTATGAGTCATGAGCAAGTGTCTAGTAGAGTCTTGCGGATCGGTATGATGACGTCCATACCTATCTTCGAGAGGCTACAAGACACTTCAAAAAAATTCCCTTTCTTCTTTCCTTATCGTGCAGCCTTGTTTCAGCTTGAAATCTACAACTTTGACTCTTCCCAATCACTCATATGTCATGTTGTGCACTCAGTATTCGCTATGTGACGACGACCTGTAATGCTACATATGGATCAAGAAGGGATATGGATGCTTGATTATCATCGCGATGTGCTGTCTAGCCTCAGGAGCAGATGTAGTGTTAAATATTCCAGACGTTCATTTGTCGTATGAGGCGGGTTCTTATATCTTGTTGGTAAGCATAAATTTGGGGAAGACTGGCTAGTGGCCTAGTTGTTGTGATTAAGGAGGGTTCATGGTAAGGCGTCGTTTTAAGTATAGTCGGTGGGCCACCTCCTGCGTGATGAGTTTGGATCGTGTGTTTAGTATGAGGTTTCCATTTGGTCGGGTACATATATTATCATTTTAGAGCATTTGGGGAAGTTGTTTAACTATTTCAAGGATGGATAAGCGATTGACATAGTCTCCGGAGTGTTATATGACGGGTATTGCATAAGTTTTGAAATATTCAGCTAAATCGTCGTGTGGGATCGGGGCATGCTATAAAGATGTAGACTTTTGATTGTTGACGATGTGTTCTATGGCTTCGAGCTAAGTGGGGGAGTCTTCTAATGACGATCGAATTTTAGGATCATCGCTATATCAGTTTCCGGGCCTAGGTATTGCTTGGTTGTTTCTTCGAATACCCATATGTTGGTGGAGCACGGGTTGCTCGATACATATTAGTTTTGTATTGAAGATCAGAGTAAGATGAGTGGTTATCGAGAAAGTTTTGGAGAGTTCCAGGTTTTATGTAGCCTTTAAGGACTTTGAAATTTGTCTACGGTCAGGCTTGAAAGCGGTAGTGAATGGTAATCAGATCTGTGGTATTTCCTTGTAAAGTAAGGTCTACATGTCAATGTTGGAGAGATGCAAAAAAATGGCTTCGGGTCCCTAGGAGGTTCCTTTAGGGAGGTCATATCGGATTGAGTTACTTTCGAGTTAGTAGTTTGCATGATTAGGTGGAGTTAGAGGCGATTGGTTCTAATTACTCGATTATGTGTTAATGTGTAATGACCCAGCCTATTTTTCAGAGAGTTTAGCCCTGTTTTCCCCGTTTATGCTTCATTCTTGTATTGTTCATCTCTTTTTTGTTGCGTTGGGTTGATTGATCCGGGTTCGGAGTGGTTGTGGAGAGAATGAGACACTTAGTCTCTTATGTTGGTGATTTAGTTGAAAAAGTCAACCGGAAGTTGACTTATAGGTAAATGATCTCGGAATGTGGCTTTTGGGGCTCGAATAGCTTCATCAGGTGATTTGGGACTTAAGGGTGTGTGCGGAATGTCATTTGGAGGTCCGGAGTAGAATTAGGCTTGAATTGGCGAAATTGGATTTTTGGCGATTTCCGGTCGGCAGTGGAAAATTAGCTATTGGGGCCGGAATGGAATTCCGAAAAGTTGGAACAGGTTCGTATTGTCATTTGGGATGTATGTGCAAATTTTCAGGTCATTCGGACGTGGTTTGGGTGGTTTCAGCATCGTTGGCGAATTTTGGAAGTTTAGAAATCCTTAGACTTGAATTTTGGATTTGATTTGGTGTTGTGATGTTATTTTGAGTGTTCCGAGGGTTCGATTAAGTTGGAATATTAATATATGACTTGTTGGTACTTTTGGTTGAGGCCCTGAGGGTCTCGAGATTGATTTTTGATGATTTTCAGATGGCTAGAAGTTGGAAAAATGCAGCAAATTGGCTGCTGATGCAGGCCTTCTGGTGTGGCCGCACCTGCTGACGGGGAGCCGCACGTGCGAAGGCGCAGGTGCGGACTACCTCGCACAGATGCGGAATTAGGGAGCCTTGCCTGGAAGCGCAGGTGCGGAGGTTGGCTCGCACCTGCGGGTCCGCATGTGCGTGTAGAAGGCCGCAGATGCAGAATTTGGTTTTAAGTGAAAATCCGCACGTGCGAGGGATTTTCCGCAGGTGCGTATCATGGAATCGTAGGTGCGAGAGTGCTAGGCATAACCTATATAAGGTTGCCTTCGCAAATTTTCACTCATTTTTGACGGATTTTGGATCTTAGAGCTGGGATTTCAAGGGGTAATTAAGTGTATTCAGTGAGGTAAGCTACTTGGACCTTGTATCTTGTGTTTATGGAAATTATTCCATGGTTTAATCATGTTTTAGTAGAGAAATTTGGGAGATTATGGCATGAAATTTGAGGGTATAATTGGGGATTTGAGGAGCCATTTGGGGTCCGATTTTGATGTATTTGGTATGTAAGAACTCATGAGAGCGTAAGGATTCTATTTTGTGATTTTTATCGAAATCCGAGACGTGGGCTCGGGGGTCAGGTTTGGCCAATTTCGGGATTTGTGATGTAAATTTGTTATTTTTGAGTGGGCTTTGTTACTTTAGCATATTTTGATTATATAAATCTGTTTTGAATAGATTCGGGGCGCGTTGAGGCCGAGTCGAGGGGCAAACGCATTGCGAAGTAGTTTTTCATCCGGTTTGAGGTAAGTAACGATTGTAAATATAGACCTGAGGGTAAACCCCGATATTTCGTATTGTTTTGATAAATGAGGTGACTCACATGCTAGGTGACGAGCGTGTGGGCGTGCATCAGTAGGGATTGTGACTTGGTCCGTCTCGTAGCGACTATTAAGCTGCATATTTGATTTAAAATCATATGATGTTCCGTATTTTAGAGATTAATACTATATTTTTGGATGTACGCTATGTTTGGGGCCTTGTGCCGACCGATTTGGACCCTCAGGGGAGTTTTACTACTATTCTCACACTGTTTTGATAGAAAAATATAATCTCAGTCATGATTTATACTTGTTCACTGTTCAATCTTGTTTATCACATTGTTTTAAAACAAATGAAAGATATTTTTGGGCTGAGTCCCCGTGATTTATGATGAGTTGCCCGAGTGGCTTGTGAGGATGATGACTGAGTGAGGCCGAGGGCCGGATTGTGAGGATAGTGATGGATCGGGCTGCAGGCCGCATCGATTTATATATATATATATATATATGGATGGATCAGGCTGCACACCACAGTGAGATATATATGGATCGGGTTGCACGCCGCATCGAGATATATTGGATCGTGCTGCACACCGCAGTGATATAGCGCTTGGGCTGTAGGAGCCCCTACGGAGTCCATAGAACCCCAGTGAGCGCAGTCAACTATTGATGGATCGGGTTGCACACCGCAACGGTTATTATATGGTACCTATTGAGCGCGAGTGTTGAGTATGAGTGCCTATTGAGCGTGAGTGCTGAGTATGAGTGCTCGTTGACGAGAGTTGAGTCACGAGTGACTGAGAGACTTGCCTGAAAGGCTTTATTTGTGAGTGATGTTGTGCCCGAGGGGCTTATTTGTTATAAAACTACTGCTTTCACTCTTCTTTACATTTTTGACTCTAAATGATAAACGTTGAACCAATATTTTATATGAGATTTGTAAAGGGAAAACTAGAGTTTTTATGAAACTTTCGGAACGCAGATTCCTGACTTGATCTATTGATTTCCACTGATATTTGTTATATGAATTTACATGATTTTAAAGCTCGTCACTGCACTCAGGTCTTTATTTATATTTATTACTTACTGAGTTGGCGTAATCACGTTACTCCCTGCACCTTGTGTGCAGATTCAGGTGTCCGGATCGAGTGAGATTTGATTCATTCTTAGTGGAGCATTTATCGGAGACTGTGAGGTAGCTGCACGGCGTTCACATCCCCACCCTTCTACTTCTTAGTTTGTCGTCATTTATATTTCCTAGGCTTGTTGTATCAAGGAAATCGTGTCAGATTCTATGTTCCATTAGTTTCTCGTGACTGTTGACTCCGGGTTTTGGGATATTATTTAGATGTTTTTTCCTTGATTACCTGTATTTGTGAAATATTAAAAGTGGAAGTTTTATGATAAATCGCGTTATTGAATTAAATGAAAAGTTCCTTATATTATGCACAGTAAGTTGGCTAGCCTAGTACCACGATAGGCGCCATGTTTAGATTTGGGGTCGTGACATAATGAGTTTTGAAGAATTCATCATGGTTATGACCATGACGGAGTTGGTGTTTACTATAGGTATAGAAGCTATATTGCGCGTAGTGATGTTCTCCTAGATTGAGTTAAATACAAGGTTCGCGGTGGATGAGATGTTAAAATTGCACATGGTTTGTAGTGTCACGAGTTAGCATGTTAGAGGCGATACGCTGTGTGGGGTTGAAAAGTTGTATGTACAAGGTTACGGTTTAGTTTGGAGGAAATGATATGAGTTCTTGAAGACACAGACGATTTCAGGTGATTAAGGTTTTGTTGGCACTATTTGTTCCCACCGGAGGAGAGTTCTCCTGTTGGCAGGTACATTGTGCTTTTACTTGTGGGTATTTTTCCGTAAGATGATGGAGTATGAATAACGCATCAGCTATTTGAGTAGCAGTGTTGAGATCGGGTATGGAAATTCTGGTGTACAAGAGGTTTAGAGACTGGATGTTCTCGTTGGAAGACTATTCCGTGATTCCAACTTGTGAAGGAATTTCGAGGATTGAGTGATTGATGGTATGTGTTATGGAAAGGTTGATATGGGCTTGTGGAAGGTTATTTTCCTGTTCAGGAATGATCGTAATCTAGTTTGGGAATTATTTGAGAGCCTAATGAGGATGTGTATTCTGTATCATATCGGATTTGCTTGCTCCTACGCAGGTGTTACCATAAATATATCATCGGGCCGAATAGATTATATTCGCGCCCTGGTCTATGTTATGTGTTTCTCTATTATGCTATGACGAGTTATGAGGGTTACATAATTGTTTGCATGCATATTGTGATTCAGTTTAGTCCTCGTGGTATTATGGGCGAGATGGCCTTCGTGATGTTGATTTTCTTATTGCACAAGAGTTGTGCTTCTCCTTCTCAATATTGTTTGTTCCTAATAAGTTTCCCAAAATTATATTTTGTGCACTCTATTATGCTTGATGTTGACGCGTATGTGATCAGTGAGCCCGACTATTATGGCTCGATGGATACCCTATGTGGATTTATATGATGGGATCAGGTTGCACACCGCAATGGGAACTATGATGAGATGTAACTCCTTATGCTTACTTCGTGTATTTTTGATTTCACGTTCCTGAAAATAGTTCATAGGAAAATGTTAAAATTACCATGTCTGCTTAACTTGCTTAGTAGCCTTCTTATTTAACTTTTTAACTATTAATTGTCATGTCTGAGTTATTACTTGTTGGTGTACTGGACCGCGTTTTGTGGGGCTTCATATGGTTTTTGGTGAGACTTGTCGGTTGGGCTGCTTGTATTGGCTGAGATGAGGTTTCTAGACCTAAGATTTGTTCTATCGTATTGGGATAAGGAATGTTTAGAAGAATGGTACCATATTTTCGCTAAGGATTTGGGTAATGGCCTTGGTTGCACGAGTGAACTTCTTTGCTTATTGATTTGATCAGTGGTTAAGAGATTTTGTGTGTTTCTAGAAGGATTCGGCACTAATTGGCCAAATTTTGAAATTTGAATGTTTAGAAAGTTCATAAGTTCGACCAGAAGTTGACTTTGAGGATATCAGATTCGGATTGTAATTCCAGGAATTGGAATAGTTTCGAAATGTCATTTAGGACTTGTATGAAAAGTTTGAGTTCATTCTGGGTTGATCTGATATGTTTCGGTGCGAGTTGTGGAAGCTGAAAGTTCATCAATTTTGATTTAAGGCACGATTCCTCGGTTTGATGTTGCTATGTGAGATTTGATGCCTCGAGTAGGTCTGTGTTATATTTTGGGAGTTGTTGGTATGATTTGACAGGTTCCCTAGGGGCTCGATGTATTTTGGATCATTGATTGATGGACTAATTAAGTTAAAGAATTTGGAGTTTGACCATGATCAATATCGGGTCAAGACGACCTCTTTTCAGTGTTTTGGGAGAGGGAGCAGATTCATAGTGTGTTTTATCATTGAAATTCATATATGGTTTGTGTCTGGGAGGTTCCAGATGAGTTTCAGGGTGGTTTCAGATCATCTCGGTGAAGTTTGGGCTTGCTGGTCCTGGTACTTCGCAATTGCGAACATTTTGTTGCAATTGCGAACTCTGCATTTCCGAACATCTAGCCACAATTGCGAACCCTGGTCATAATTGTGAACTCTGCAATTGCGAACATGTGGTCGCAATTGTGAACTGCCTGCAATTGCAAACTTTTGGTCGCAAATGCGACATTTGTAGCTAGGCTTTGGAGTCTCGGGATTTTAGCTCATTCCTTCATATTTTGAACCCTATACTCGGATTTGGGTGATTTTTGAGGCGATTTTCATCACAAGAATTGGCGTAAGTGTTCTGTATTTGGATTTGATTATATTTCATGCATATATCTTTGATTTCGCATTTGGATTGTGATTTTTAAAGAGAAAGTTGGGGGGTTTTGTCAAAACTTTCCTAAATTGAAATTTTGAGTTTTGAACATCGATTTGAGTGAAATTAGTATGGTTGGACTCATAATCTAATAGGTTGTTGGATTATGTATTGTTTTGTCGGGTTTCGAGGTGCAAGTCCGGGTTTGACTTTTTGGTTGACTTTGAGTAAATTGTAAACATTCAACCTTTATCAATTGGGTTTGCTTACTATGGCATTAGTTGATGATTTTGAGTTGCTTTTGGCTATTTTCGATCCGTTCGAAGGATTATTTGAGTGGGATGGAGCTTCTAATGTATCGATTTGTTTGTTTGAGGTAAGCGTCTTGTCTAACTTTGTTGAGGGAATTTTTGCCACTATTTGACACTATTTGCTTCTTGCAGGGGTGATACATATATGAGGTGACGAGCATAATCGGGGATAGATTATGATATCAATTGTGCCTTGTAGAATTATGTGACTATCTTGCTTCGTGTCTTACTTGACTCATAGATACTAAGAATATAGAATATTAAATATTAGAAACCAAGATTTTGTTTATTATAACTTGATTAAAATTTGACGGAATTAAGAGAAAACATTGATGTGTCTAATCCGGTCATCACTATGTTTAATCATTAATACATTGTTACGGCCGATATTCTTGAGATACTAGATTCTATACTCGTGTTGTAAATCATTCATGAGATTTGTTGAAATACTTGAATAATAAGGTTCCTCAGGGTTTATTGAACTATTGTTGGCTTGAAAGTTATGATTGGGATTCAATCGGAATTCATTTAAACACTCTCCTTGACGTTATTTATGCTTCCTACCTTGTTTGACATTGATATACATATTCTTGGTAAGGAAGAATGTAAAGCACGAAGGGTGATGTCGTGCCATTATATATATGCTATCATGTGAGGGAGAGTGTAAAGCACGAAGGGTGATGCCGTGCCAAATCAGTTGAGAATAAAAGCATGAAGGGTGATGTCGTGCCATGTTATGTGAGTGTAAAGAACGAAGGGTGATGTCGTTCCATTTAATTTGAGAGTAAAAGCATGAAGGGTGATGTCGTGTGTAACAACCCGGTCGGTCGTTTTGAGAGTTATAGCCCCTTTCCCCCATTTCCGCCTCTTTTGTACTTTACAGTTGTATTATTGATGTTTAGCTTAAAGTATATATATTTATACGTATATCGCCTCATGTTTTACTTTTTTTTCGTGGATTTAGGATGCAAAATGTGTAGATTTATATTAATTTGAGGTGTTTTATGTATAGGAATGATCCAGAGAAATTGCTGGCGAAATGTGTGAAATTAGAGCCAAAACGAACGAAAACAGGAAAAGCAGCATTTTGAGAGCCACATGAAGTGCCCCACACTACCTGTGGTGCCAGAGTCAGTATGTGAATAATTGGTTGTTTCTTCAAGAATGTGATTAATTGCTTAATTGTCTGACCAGCAGTTAGGTTCTATTTACTATCTATGTTATGCTTGGGAAAGCCGTGTTTAGATTAGAGAAGAATTAAAGAGAGCATGATCTTAACTCTTAGGGGGTCGGATTTGTGGTCAGGATAGGAATATACCTAGTCACCGTGCTTAATTAAATATCGTAATATTAATGCGTTCTTAATAGATTGATTTCATAGGAATATAGGCGTTAATCTATTTTGAATAGGCTAGTAGTACTTCGGGAGTATTCTATGAGAGCAATTATCGATTAATTAGCAACCATGAGTGAATTATATGAAAGGAAGAGTTAATTAGAACACAATAGGATTGGTGAATCGATCACAACCCTTGAATATTTGTCTCTACTGAATACATAACAACAATTTCGCTACTTTATAATTTAGTACTACTTAGTATTATAGTTTAGTATAATCACATTCTTGAACTTGATTTTGGCTTGACTGAATAACAACTTTGATAAATTCACTGGGTAGTTGATACAAGTCCCTATGGGTTCGACACTCGACTTATCATTTTATTACTTGTGCAGTCACTTATACTGGGTTGTACGTTTGGGAGCAATAAGTTTTTGGCGCCGTTGCTGGGGACTTGAATATTGACTTCTTTCTAGTTTTTGCTATAATTTTTTATTTCGTCTAGACTAACATTTATTAATTGTTGCTCGAATATCAGGAACCTTGATTGAATGTGTAGGGTCAAAATCCATGACAGACTCAATGGCTTTGACCCCAAACCTGAGAGAACATTTCATAGGAGGTTGAGGGAAGCAAGGGATACAAACAATCTTCAGGAACTCGTTCAATTTCTTGTGAACATGGAAGAGGAACAACACATGGTTGTTCAGGAGGTGGCGATGCCCAGCATTGCTAATGTCACCTCCAGCATCGTGAAGCCCAGAATCACTGGGCACTTTGAGCTTAAACAGAGCATGATCCAGCTATATCACTAATGGGGTCACTCCAGATTATGTGAGGCTCACACTTTTCCCATTCTCTCTGTTTGGCGAAGCAAAGCGATGGTTGAAGGCATAAATAGCTAATTCTATTACATCATGGAATGATCTAGTAAGAAATTTCTAGCAAGGTTATTCCCTTCAGGAAAAACTGTGAAGATCAGAAGTGAGATAGTCGCATTCAAACAGATTGCGGGGGAGTCTCTATACTCAGCTTGGGAAAGTTTCAAGGAGTTGCTCAGAGATTTTCCTCATCATAATGAGACGAACGAAGTATTAGCTCACACTTTCATAGAAGGGCTACATCCTGAGAAAAAAATTGTGATAGATACTGCAGCTGGAGGTCAAGTGTTGGAGAAAAGCTTTAACGAGATATATGCATTACTGAACAAATTCTCCAAAAGTAATCTGGATTTGCAAGGAGAAATGGGTAGAAACACAGTGCAAGAATATGCAGGGGTTCTCATGTTAGATGTCGTGGCATTATCAACACAGATTTCTACACTAACCAACCAAGGCAATCTGATACCTTGGGTATTAACAAGCAACAAGCTTAACCAGTGCAACAAGTTCAATTTTTTTGTGAAGTATGCGGAGAGGGTCACTCGAGTGACTTATGCGCAGTTAATCCAGAGTCTGTCTTCTTTGTGGGTAATGCAATAGGGGCTAGACCAACCAATATGGGAAAACATACAAGCCCAACTGGAGGAACCACCCAAACTTCTCTTGAGGAAATGATGAAGAAATTGATGGCTAATTAGCAAGACCAGGCCGGAGCAATGAGAAATATGGAGCGCCAAATAGGACAACTTGCTAGTGCCCAAAATACTCGACCAGTTGGAGCTCTTCCAAGCGAAGCTGAGGCTAATCCTAAGGCATTTATTAATGTTGTCTCATTGACGAACGGCATACAATTAGAAGAAGTCCATTCGAAAAAGATAAAATAAGTGACCTTTAATGAGAAGTCAGCCACTATAGAGTCAGAATCAGAAAAATTAAAGGAGTCAAAGAAGCCAGTTGAAGAGGTGGTGGCTATGTAAACCCCACCAGTAGTTGCAAGGCCACCACCTCTGTTCCCTCAAAGATTGCAGAAAGTGAAGGATAATGTTGTGTATGAAATATTTCTTGATATATTGAAGCAGGTGCAAATTAACATTCCATTAGTATACATATTGCAAGAAGTTCCCAAATATGCGAAATACGTCAAGAACATTGTGTCAAATAAAAGAAGGTTGACTCAATTCGAGACTGTGGCACTCACTGAGGAATTTAGCTCTACAATTCAAAGCAAGCTACCTCAGAAATTAAAAGATCCAAGTAGTTTCACTATCCAAATCTCGATTGGTAAACCTGCAGTTGGGCGAGCTTTATGTGATCTTGGAGCGAGCATCAATTTGATGCCGATATCTGTGTTCAGACAGTTGGGATTGGGTGAGCCACGCCCAACAACGATAATCTTACATTTGGTTGACCTCTCTCTTGCGCATACTGAAGGAGTGATTGAAGATGTGTTAGTTCAAGTGGACTCTTTCATATTCAGTGCTGACTTTATTATCTTGGACTATGAGCCCGATCAGGTAGTCCCATTTATTTTGGGGCGTCCATCCTTAGCCACGGGCCGAGCTATTATTGGTGTTTGCGAAGGAAATATGAAAATGAGAGTAGGTGATCGAGTGGAGGTATTCAATGTATATAAAGCACTCAGATTGCCAGCCCACTATGAAGAGCTATCCATGATTTCTGTGGTGGAAAGTGATGCTACATCATTAGTGCCTTATATGAGCCCTATTGATCCTCTTTAATGAGCTTTGATTGGGGATGAAGAAGACATTGAAGATGAAATTATGGGATAAATTGAGCAAGTAATTAATATGTCCTGTACTTATGTCCATGCGTTTGGAAAATTTGAGGAGTTGGACAGGCCTATCACTCTGACCCCTCCTAAGCCATCTATTGAAGATGTTCCAAGGCTAGAGCTTACGCCCCTTACAGGGCATCTGTGCGATGCTTATTTGGGGAGCTTTGAGACATTGCCCATGATTATCTCATCCAACTTGACTAACACACAAGAAGAAAAATTGCTCAGAGTACTTCATGGGCATAATCAGACTATTGGGTGGACAATTGCTGAAATCAAGGGAATCAATCCATCATTTTGCATGGATAAAATTGTCCTGGAATATGGATTCTGCCCCAGTATTGAACAGTAAAGAAGGTTAAATCCTATTATGAAGGAGGTCGTGAAGAATGAAGTAATTAAGTTGCTCGGTGCAGGTATCATCTTTCCTATATCCGACAGCAATTGGGTAAACCCAGTTCGATGTGTTCCTAAAAAGGGGGGATGACTATGATTGAGAATGAGAAAAATGAGCTAATTCCTACTCGCATTGTGATGGGGTGGAGAGTTTGCATTGATATAGAAAGCTCCATAAAGCAACCCGCAAGGACCACTTCCCACTTTCATTAATTGATCAAATGTTGGACAGATTAGCGGTGCACGAATGTTATTTCTTCCTTGATGATTATTCGGGTTTAAATTAGATTGTAATTGTAACGACCCGGTCGGTCGTTCCGAGAGTTTAGCCCCGTTTCCCCTATTCTGCTTATTTTGTATGGTTCAGCTCTTGGGCTTTTTGTTGGGTTGGTTGGCTCGGGTTCGGAGTGGTCGTGGTGATAATTGAGACACTTAGTCTCTTAAATTGGCCTAATAATTGAAAAAGTCAACTGAGAGTTGACTAATTGGTAAATGACCTCGGAATGTAGATTTTATGGCTCAGATAGCTTCGTTAGGTGATTTGGGACATAGGAGTGTGTTCGAAATATAGATTTTATGGCTTGGATAGATTTGTTAGGTGATTTAGGACTTAGGAGTGTGTTCGGAATGTGTTTTTGATGTCCGGTGTAGAATTAGGCTTGAATTGACGAAAGTTAGTTTTTGGCAATTTCCGGTCTACAGTGGAAAATAGGCTATACGGGTCGGAATGGAATTCCAGAAGTTGGAGCAGGTTCGTAGTGTCATTGGATATGTGTGCAGATTTTCAGGTCAATCGGAAGTGTTTTGGATAGTTTCGGCATCTTTGGTGAAATTTAGAAGTTTCAAAGTTCATAGGCTTGAATCCGAGGTGAATTTGATGTTTTTGCGTTGTTTTTGGTGTTTCGAAGGCTTGACTAAGTTTGAATAAGGTTATGGGATGTGTTGGTATTATTGGTTGAGGTCCCGAGGGTCTCGGGTGAATTTCGGGTGGTTAACTGATCGATTTATGGATTTTTGAGATAGTTGTTTTATTAGTTTTTGCTGCAGGTATTTTTGCTCTTCGCGATCGCGTAGAAGGGTCTGAGATCGTGTAGACCAAGTTGGGCAGGGGTGAAAAATTGCTCTATGCGAGGTGAGGTTGCGATCGCGTGGGTCTGTAATGTTGTACTGCACGAACGCGTGGCCAAGGTCGCGTCCGCGTAGAGGAGAGTGAGCTGGTAAGGAGTGGAAGGTTTGGTTCTACGCGGTCGCGTGGGGAGAGACGCGATCGCGTGAGTTGTGAAGGAAAAGCTTCGCGATCGCGTGGGATATTCCGCGATCGCGTAGGGTTAGTTGTAGGTCTGACTTTTTTTGCTTCGCAATCGCGTGGCACGTGCCGTGATCACGATTAAGGAATTAGACCTGGGCAGAATGTTTAAAATCCATCTTCGCGAATTCCAGTCTATTTTCTCCATTGTTGGGCGATTTTTGAAGCTTTTGAGAGGGATTGAAGAGGGAATCAAAGGAAAACATTTGGAGGTAAGATTTTTGACTTCAAAACTTGATTCTATGTTATTTTCCTAAGCAATTAAACCTGACTTGTGGGATTTATACCCAAAATTGGGAAGTTAGGGCATGGAAAATTGTAGTCCTTAATTGAGTAATTGAAGGGGCTATTGTGGTCCGATTTTGATGTTCTTGGTACGTATAGACTCGGGAAAGGATGAGGATTCTTTTGATGTAATTTTTATAGAATTCCGAAACGTGGGCCCGGGGGTCGGGTTTTGCCAATTTCAGGAATTTTTGTTAAATTTGATATTTTTTGAATAGGTTTCGTCTTCCTAGCATATTTTGATGTTATTAATCTGATTTTGATAGAATCAGAGAATTGGGAGCCGATTCGAGAGGCAATAGCATCGTGGAGTAGTTTTGGGGCGGGTTTGAGGTAAGTAACGATTGTAAATATAGACCTGAGGGTTTGAAACCCCGGCATTTCACTTTGTTTTGGTAAATGAGGTGACGCACATGCTAGGTGACGAGCGTGTGGGCGTGCACCGGTAGGGATTGTGGCTTGGTCCGTACCGTGGCGACTATTATGGCACGTATTTGATTTGAAATCATAAGATGTCCTGTATTTTGGAGGTTTATGTTTTATTATGGGCAGTATGCCACGTTTGGGTCCTTGTGCCGATCTATTTAGACCCTTAGGGGTATTTTTACACTATTCTCACACTATTTTTGATAGAAAATTTGTGAACTCAGTCATGTTTATTACTTGTTGTTATTTCACTGTTATTACAATTTTTAGAATATTGTGAGGTATTTGGGGCTGAGTCCCGTGATGTTGAGATGAGTTGCCCGAGTGGCTTGAGAGGATGACTGAGTGAGGCTGAGAGCCGACTTTGTGAGGATAGTTATGGATCAGGTTGCACGCCGGAGCATATATAGATATTATATGGATCGGGCTGCACGCCGCAACATATGTATATATATATATATATATATATATATATTGGATGGGGCTGCGCGCCGTAGCGATATAGCGTTTGCGCTGTAGGAGCCCCTCCAGGAGTCTGTACACCCCCAGTGAGCGCAGTCGACTATTATTTGGATCGGGTTGCACGCCGCAGCATATACATATATTATTTGGATCGGGCTGCACGCTGCAGCATATACATATGTTATTTGGACCGGGCTGCACGCCGCAGCATATATATATATATATATATATATATATATATATACTATTTGGATCAGGCTGCACGCCGCAGCATATGTTATGTGGATCGGGTTGCACGCCATAGCAGTTTGTGTGGATACATTGTACTTGTTGAGTGAGGGTGTTGAGTGTGAACATTGAATACTGATAGAGGAGTCACGAGTGTCTGAGGGACCTTACGTATGAGTGATATTGTGCCGGAGAGGCTATAAAGTATGAGATCATTGTTTCTCACTCATTTTACACTGAGTCTCTTTAATAAATGTTGAGTTAATGTATTGTGTGAGTTTAGAAGGGGAGTTGGAGTTTGTAAAGTATTTGGTAAATGTAGTCTTTTGATTACTCTATTTGTTTTCACCGGCACATGTTTTTTTATGAAACTATCACTTTTAAATGCTCATCACTGCACTAGAGTTTTTAGTTGCTTTGGTTACTTACTGAGTTGGCGTACTCACGTTACTCCCTGCACCTTGTGTGCAGATTGAGGTACCGGGACAGAGCGATAGTTGAGCCACCCCATTTGGAGCATTTCTCGGAGATTGTGAGGTAGATGCTCGGCGTCCGCAGCCTACTCTTTCTCCTTCCTACTCTGTCATTTTACTTTACTTCCCAGACGTGTTGTAGTAGATAATTTATATTAGACTGTATCACTTCTTAGATGCTCATGATGGTTGACTCCAGATGTTGGGGCTGTGTTTAGACGTTCCGATCATGTTTATTGTTTGAAATGCTTAAAAGTAGAAATTATCATGAAACATGGGATAATTTATGTATTAATTGGGAACCTTATGATATTTTTAGTAAATTTGGCTAGCCTAGTACCTCTATAGGCGCCATCATGACCAGTTAGATTTGGGGTCGTGACAGTAATATGCCCAGATATGCATGATGGCTTTTTTCACCGATATGGTGTAAAATTTTGTGGAAGTTTTTATGGATGATTTTTCAGTCTTTGGGTCTTCTTATGATGATTGTTTGAAGAATTTGAGCAAGATGTTGGCCCGTTGCGAAGAAACAAATCTGGTATTGAATTTTGAAAAGTGTCATTTTATGGTGCATGAAGGCATCGTGTTAGGTCACAGAGTGTCTAGGAGTGGCATTGAAGTTGATAAGGGGAAGGTGGCGGCGGTTGAAAAATTACCTCCACCTATTTCTGTGAAGGGTGTCCGTAGCTTCTTGGGACACACGGGATTCTATCGGCGCTTTATTAAAGATTTTTCTAAAATTTCTACTTCTTTGTGCAGGCTGCTTGAAAAAGATGTAACTTTCAATTTTGATGACGCCTGCCTGAAGTCATTTGAAGAACTCAAAAAGAAGTTGGTGGCTGCTCCCATTATTTTGGCACCAGGTTGGTCCTTACCGTTTGAACTTATTGTGATGCAAGTGACCATGCTATTGGGGCAGTGTTAGGCCAGAGGGAAGACAAGGTGTTTTATTCCATCTACTACGCGAGTAAGACTCTTGATGATGCACAGCTGAATTACACCACTATCGAAAAGGAGTTTTTAGTCGTTGTGTGGGCCTTTGAGAAATTTGGGCATACTTGGTGGGAACAAAAGTCATAGTCCATACCGATCATGCAACAATCAGGTATTTATTTACAAAAAAAGAATCTAAGGCTAGATTGATGTGTTGGGTTTTGTTGTTGCAGGAATTTGATGTAGGAATAAGAGATCGAAAGGGCACCGAGAACCAAGTAGTTGACCATCTATCAAGGCTGGAAAATCATGATCACATGGAGGAGGGTAGAGAAATTAAAGAAGTATTTCCTGATGAGCAACTTTTTGCTATCACCCAAGACCCTCCCCCATGGTATGCAGACTATGTGAATTATCTTGTGAGTGGGTACTTTCTCCTAAAATTGAATCTGAAGCTAGAAAGAGGTTTTTACATGATGTGAACTTCTACTATTGGGATGAGCCATATTTGTACAAGCAATGTATTGATCAGTTGATTAGGAGATGCATTCAAGAAAATGACGTAGAATTAGTGTTGTATGATTTTCATGCATCACCTTATGGGAGCCATCATGGAGGTGATAGAATAGCTGCAGAGGTATTACAATCTGGTTTCTTTTGGCCAACTCTATTCAAGGATGCCCATGCATTTGTTAGAAGTGTGACCAATGTCCGAGAACAGGAACAATCACAAGGAGGCATGAGATCTGGAGGTTGAAATTTTTTATGTGTGGGGGACAGATTTTTTGGGACCATTCCCATTGTCCAGAGGAAACAAGTATACTTTGCTAGTAGTTGACTATGTGTCAAAATGGGTAGAGGTGATTGCATTTCTAACAAATGATGCCATTGTGGTAGCTCCATTTGTGAAAAAGAACATATTTTCGAGGTTTGGACCCCACGTGCTTTGATTAGTGATGAAGGGACACACTTTTGCAATCGGTTGTTGAATAACCTTCTGGCTAAATATGGAGTCTGCCATAGAGTTGCAACAGCATATCATCCCCAAACAAACGGACGGTCTGAGGTATCCAATAGAGAAATAAAGCAAATCTTAGAGAAGACGGTGAGTGTGAATAGCAAAGATTGGGCGGCAAAGTTGATAATGCCTTATGGGCATATAGAACCGTATACAAAACGCCAATTTGGGCTTCATCGTACAAGTTAGTTTATGGGAAGGCATGTCACTTGCTAGATGAACTTGAACACAAAGCATATTAGGTCATTAAGAAATTGAATATGGACTTTGAAGTCGCGGGCGAGAAAAGACTTTTGCAGTTGAATGAGTTGAGGCTGCACTCTTATGAAAATGCTAAGATTTACAAAGAAAGGACAAAAAGATGGCATGACAAGCATATCAAGTCGCGTCACTTCGAGCCAGGCCAACAAGTACTATTGTTCAATTCTAGACTAAGGCTATTTCTTGGGAAGTTAAAATCAAGATGGTCAGGCCCGTTTGAGGTGGTGAGAGTCACTCCTTATGGTGCAATTGAGTTGCGAGCTTTAAAAAGTGAAAGAAATTTTTTGGTGAATATTGTGAGAAGACCAAGGTTGTACTTGTTGATGGTTAAGCGAGACTCTACGGCATGTCGCGAAGTTAAATTATGCGCTTGTTGGGAGGAAACCCAATTTTTATTTCTTTCATAGTTTAGCTTCTTAATATTTTTTAGTTAGAGTAGAATAGAGTTTGAATTTTCTTTGTAGGCATAGATATTATAGATAGAAGGCTAGGGGGATCGGGATATTATATTTAAGAAAAAAAATCTCGAAACAGCAACCAAGCCAGCGCCTCACGCTGCCTGGGGCGCTGAAGGCAGTGTGCTCAAGCCCTCCCTCCCCAGCGCCAGGCATAGCGAGGAGCGCTGGGCTGGGGGATGGTAAGGTGAAAAAAGATTATTTTATTTTTATTTCGTTATTTACTAGTCTAATAACCCATACCCATAAAACCCAACCCATATACACATCTACACTAATACTATAACACATTTAAAACACATACCTACCCATAACATAAATCAAACCCAACCCCTATACAAAAAAGAATTATCAGCATTCTTCATCTCCTCTCCACCATTTCTGTCGCAGCTTCTTCTTCTCTTCTCTCAAAATTTCTCAAGCTATCTCTTGCTCTCATCATAAATCCTAGAGGTATGTTCTTTTTGTTCTTCTTATTTTTCTTTTTGTGTTTTAATTGGTAGATAACAATGTACATTCCATCCCCCAAGTGCCCTAATCCCCAAATTTCAACCTACGTAGTGTTTTAAGAAGTTTTTATGGTGGGTGGTCTAGATTGGTCGAAAAATTGTGTGGTTGTTTTGTATATGGAGTAGTAAACTAAAATTTCCTCTACTTCATTGAAATTTGGGAGGGCCACCAAGTTCCATCATTGTTAAACTTGAATTTGCACCCACTTTATGCCCACAAGGTGTTTGTTAAAATCTTTGAATGAAGATTTTGGTGTACCGATGAAGTCTGAGTAACCGAGTATATTTGTGTATGAATTTGGGCTAAGTGTGGGGTTTTTGGGGATGATTTTACATGCTAGGGAGCTTTGTTTTGATGCAAACATGTTCCTATACCACGTATCTTATATAATGTATGTTGTAGAATGTTGTAGACTTATTAGTGTAGTTGTAATAGTTGTAGAAAGGAAAGTAACATATGCAGCTTGCTTACATTAAGGTGAATTCACTACGCCATAATCACTCATTTGTGTGTGTGCCATTTATGAGTGCCTTTTAGCTATTATACGGCACCGGTAAGTCTTGAGTACCCATAGATTTGGAGTGCAACACTTGTGCATTTTAAATCACAAATTGTGAAGTATTGTACATTACGCCTTCGGTTTAAAGCGTGGGGTCATTTTTTGACTTGCGTGACAACCTTAGGCATAATTATTAATAAGTTCTCATATTCATGCTTAATTTTGTTGCAGGATATTATGGCTCGTGATGGTTGTAGCAAAGGAAAGGGCATTGGAAAGTCCTCCACCACTTCCCCCGCGCCCAAAAGGAGAAAGCAAGGAGAAGGACCCTCACGAAAAGCTAAAGGCAAACAAATTGCCGAGAGATCATAGCAGGAACCATTGAGACCGAGGCCTCCCTTGGATTTCATCAATGATGCGGCTATTGCATGGCACAGGGACTTCGTTCCATATGGTCGGTATATCTCTTACATGGGAATTAATATCAAGGCTTTATAAGGCCCCAGACATGAAAATTTGAGCATGGTTTGGGAACTATATGCCAACTGGAATACGGGATTGGGCACTTCAAGCGTACGGGGAAAGGATGTGCCAATGGATAGGGGGTCGTTGAATGCTGACCCCAGGAGACTCTAAAAATCTGTCAAAAGCCCAAAATACACATTGATATGTCACGCTCTTTGTGGCGTGGATTCAAATGCCAAGTGGACCAGAAAGCAAGGAGATATTCACCTTCACATGGTTCACTCTTATTTTAACAAAACTGCCAAAGCATGGCAGAATTTTGTGCAAGCCAGACTAATGTTGGTGGAGCACAGCAATGACTAAACTGGAGCTAGAGTGTGTGTCATATTCATTTTGATGACTGGCAGACCCATTAATGTGGGAGAGATTATTCTTAGTGAGATGGCCCGCATATGATTTGGGCGGCAAATTAAGAGGTTCTTCTTCGGCAACTTACTCACTCAATATATGTTATCCTGAGGAGTGCCAGAGTACCCTGGATATGATGAGGTTGTGGAGGCTCCTACAGGGCTTATGGACATCACATCTTTGTTGGAGACATCATCTAAGCTCATGCAGGCTGCAAGAAATGAACGAGACGAGAACTTCAACAGGTACCTCTATATTCTTTGAATTTATTAATGAGCAGGGTTGGTATCTCGAACCAGGAGTGTATGCATTTACGCAGTGACTTGTCAAGTTTGTCCAAGGAGATGTTGGGGATTGCACCTGACAGCCCCCTTCACTCGTCGGAGGACGTCAACACGATCAAAGTCTCAGACATAGAGGACGAGGTGGGTGATGATGTTACGGGGCCCATGGCTTTGGTGCCTCTAGGACTTGATGATGATGTGCCTGGAGCTGCTGATGGAGAGCATGCTGAGGAGGAGGACTCTGATTGATGGGGAGTTTTCTTTTCACCCTACTTTGTTTTACATTTTTATATGCATCGGGGACTATGCATATTATAAGTTTGGGGTGAAAGGAATACTACTTGTGATGTAGTTTGTATATCTTGTATCAATTTGTTTCTTTTATTAGTTTTAATTTGTTTCTTTTATTACTTTTACTTAGTCTAGTTTTAATTTAGTTTGTTTTAGAAAAACAACAAAAGAAAAACAATTAAAATATTAAAAAAAAAAGGAAAAAATATCAGAAAAAAAGCTTGGTCTTTTCCCAACGATGGACCTTTTGGACAATTTTCTTGAGGGATAAAGTCCGATTAAAAATGCCAAAAAGGTTTTTTGTTTTTCCAGGATAGCTAAGTAGTATTCCTTAGTTTTTCTTTGGGTGTCGGTTCTTTTCCAAGGGTGTAGCTTGAACCGGGTACTTTAATTTGTTTTTAGGAATAGTTAGGAGGAAAATGAGTGGCTTTGAGATACTTATTGACGTGTTTGGTGCTGGCACATTAGGCTATGACATATATATTCTGTTTTCCCGTGTATTTGGTTTGAATTGTGAAGTCTAAGTAAAGTAAATAGCCTATTTTGTGACGCTTTAGCTCAGTTGTTTGACTTGTACGCCACATAGTGCGATATTGCTTAATTTTCTCAAATATGTTTGCTTGCTTGACTTGAGAGTTGAATAGAACCGACTTGATAGAGTCATGAATAATGTGTGTGTGAGGATTAATGATCTTCTGTGCTATCCTGTGAATTCTATAACTTTCCCCGTGTGTTAATCGAAGCGAAATTGTAAGTTGTGCTAATCTAGCATATGATGTAGGCATTCTTGCTTGATCATAGATGTGCTTGTCACATAAAGATAAAAAATTTCGTTGCTAACCCCTTTGAGCCTGTAGACCTTTTTTTTAGCAACCACATTACAAGTCATACCCCTATTTTGTTCTTAATTTGAGATTGTTGAACCTTTACCTCCTAAGGCACTTAGTCGCTAAAAGAAGTAAGATGAGAGATTAGGGACTAGCTTTTGAGTGGAACCATGGAAGGGCTTGTTGGTGCACTAAAGTTGAAATCAAAAGTCACTAGCCGATGAACTTCAATGTATGGAGTGTGTGTAGACAAGAAAAAAAATTAAAAAAAGAAAAATTGCAAGAAAAGAAAAAAATGATAGTTAAAGTATGTAGAAAAATACACACCTCCAATTCTTGTTAATTTGTTCTAGTGGGAGTATAGAAGTGCTTGATTGGAAAAAAAGGGCTATGTTGTATATGGGTTGTGGCAAGCGAATTGGTTGAGAAGAATATGTATTTGAGTTGTGAGTGTAGTGTATTAAAGTGCTTAGGAGGGTTAGTTACTATTCCTAAATGTATCATACTCGTCCCTTAGCCTACATTACAACCTTAGTGTCCTAATTGATCCTAGATGTGGCTCGCTTATATTAGTAGATATATACACTACGGGCAAGCTTATGGTACGACCATGGGATGCATATGAACTTTTTGTGAGAGTGCACAAAAATTTTTCAAGTGTGTGATGTCCTTAAATTATATTCAAAAACATATTTGAATGTGCCGACTAGTCTATATTCACTCTTTTGTTTGTTGGTGAGGGAACATGATCTCATGAATGATTGGTAATGTGGTAAACATTCTTGTTGGGCAAGTGTGTGGGTTGAGAGTGCTTAGTGGTTACAAGTAGGCTTTTGAGGTTGGGTTGTTACAAATAGGTTGTTGGAATTGATTGAATTGAAATGTTATACTTGGGCATGCTTAAACGGGAAGAATGTGAGTTTTTGTATGTTTATGCTTGATTGCTAGTATTGATCATAGTCAAGGGTAGAGTGTGTGGTTAAAAAATGAAGTGCTCCTCTATAGTTGACATTTGTACGTAGTTGGGGGTATATTTGATAGTCCCATTGCTCGAGGACGAGCAAGAGTCTAAGTGTGGGGTGTTGATATTTAGCTTAAAGTATATATATTTATATGTATATCGCCTCATATTTTACTTTTGTTTCGTGGATTTAGGATGTAAAATGTGTTGATTTATATTAATTTGAGGTATTTTTATGTATAGGAATTATCTGGAAGAAATTGGGGCGATATGTGCGAAATTAGAGCCAAAACGGACGAAAACAGGAAAATCGGCATTTTCAGTGCAACAGGCAGCGCCCCATGCTACATGTGGCGCCAAAGTCAGTATGTGAATAATTAACAGTGTCAGGGACGGCGCCTATCACTAGGCTGGGCGATGAAGGCGTGAATTAAGTCCAAATTCGCCCAAGACAAGGTTATTTCGGCCCTACACCTACCCAACATGTATAAAAGCAAGACTAAACTTACTTTTGAGCGAGTGACGCTACTTTTGAGGAAGAATACACACGAGAAACATTTGGGAGAGAAGATATCTCAGTGTTCTTCATCTTTTCTTAGTATTTTTAATTATCCAACACTTATGAAATTGTTTGCTATTATCATGAGTGGCTAAAACCATTGTTCTGGGGTTTTGATTTAGCCATGAATATTGTCGTTTAACATTGGCTTAACCTTAATTACAGTTCACTAATTTATGGTTGTTTCTTCAATTTTGTGATTAATTGCTTAATTGTCTGGCCAGCAGTTAGGTTCTATTTACTATCTATGCTATGCTTGGGAAAGCCGTGTTTAGATTAGAGAAGAATTGAAGAGAGCACGATCTTAACTCTTGGGGGCGGATTTGTGGTTAGGATAAGAATATACCTAGTCACTGTACTTAATTAAATATCATAATCTTAATGTGTTCTTAATAGATTGATTTTATAGGAATATAGGTGTTAATCTATTTTGAATAGTGTAGTACAAGGGAGTTTATATTGAATTTACTAAACCTACAAGGAAATGTGCAAGAAAGATTGAAGACTCTACAGAACAAAGATGGCAAATTCAGTGTTAAGAAGCTATACAACTTACAAACTCCTCAGAGGCAGAAGGTATTCTGGAAAAGGCTGATATTACATCCTCACATACATCCTAGATACAAGTTCAATTTGTGGCTAGCCATACAAAAGAGATTACCAACAGTTGATCGATTGCAGAAAATTGGTATTCAAGTATCTCAAGTATGTGTATTTTGTGGTCAGGAAGATGAGGTGTTTGAACATTTATTCTTTGAGTGCTCATACACAAGCAACATCTGGAAGATATTGCTAAGTTGGTTGGGAATTCAAAGATAGATACAAACATGGGAAGAGGAGCTAGACTGGGTGGTAAATCATGCTAGGAAGAAGAAAGGGATTGGCAATGTTATTGCAGCAGTGTTTGGCATGATGATGTACAGTTTATGGAGATAGGAATCTGATTAGATTTCAAAATGGACGAACTACAACAGAGCAAATATGTCATGAGATCACAACATATGTTCATATTAAAAGTCATATACACAGCAGCTGGAAGGAACATATGGAAGCTTTGAATAGATATCCATAGTTAGACTTCTTCTGTAATTTTGTTTTCATGTTATTCATACTTCTAGCATATTTCTGATTTCATTACAGAAGAATACATGTATAGGATGTGAGAGATACATAGGGAGACATCTATGATATTGAAGTCTGTTAGTCCAAAGAGAGTTAAGGAACTGGTCAGCAGTTCCTATTATGTACAAAATATTTCTGATAAATGAAAATGTTAGTTTATCGGAAAAAAATAGGCAAGTAGTACTTCGGGGGAATCCTATGAGAGCAATTATCAATTAATTAGAAACTATGAGTGAATTGTATGAAAGGGAGAGTTAATTAGAATACAATAGGATTGATGAATCGATCACGACCCTGGAATATTTGTCTCTAATGAATATATAACAACCATTTCGCTACTTGATAATTTAGTACTACTTAGCATTATAGTTTAGTATATCACATTCTTGAACTTATTTTGGCTTGACTGAATAATAATTTTGGTAAATTTAGTGGGTAGTTGATACAAGTCTCTGTGGGTTCGACACTCGACTTATCATTTTATTACTTGTAAGATCGCGTATACTTGTGTGTGCGTTTTGGAGCAACAATTATGTCCTACCGTGTTGGTTCGGGTCCGCAATGGTTTCAGACTGAATTGGCAAAAGTTGGAATTTTGGCGATTTTGGCCGGTAGCGGAAATTTTGATGTCGGGGTCGGATTAGATTTTCGGAAGTTGGACTAGGTTCGTGGTATTAGTTTTGACTTGTGTGTAAAATTTTAGGTCAATCAGACGTGGTTTGGTATGTTTCGGCGTCGTTTGGTGGAATTCAGAAGTTAGAAGTTCTTTAGGCTTGAATACGGGTGTAATTTGGTGTTTTGATGTTTTCTTGAGTGATTCGAAGGTTACTAATATATTATAGGGTTATAGGACCTGTTGGTATGTTTGGTTGAGGTCCCGAGGGCCTCGGGATGATTTCGGGTGGTTGACGGCTTGATTTGAGTTGAGGAATTATAGCTGAAGTGCTGCTGCTACTGGTGTGACCGCACCTGCGGAGTGGGAACTGCAGGTACGAGCCCGTAGAAGAAAGGCAAGGATCGCAGGTGTGGACAAGGAATATTTGGGCAGAGGGCGCAGGTGTGACGGCATTCCCGCACTTGCGATGGCCGCAGAAGCGGAATTCGGGGCGCAGGAGCGCGTTTGGACCGCAGGTGCGATGTGACTCCCGCACCTACGAAGAGAGCAGATGCGGTCACATGATCGTAAAAGTGGAGGTAGTGTTTAAGTGGTTTTTCTGTAAAAATGGAGCTTTGTCCGCAGATGCGGCTCCGCAGATGCGCATATTGAGCCGCAGGTGCGAAAAGTTTGGGCAGAACCTCTAAATAGAATTCAAGATTTTTCACCATTTTCATCATTTTTGGGCTTGGATTTTGGGGATTATGAGAGGGATTTCGAAGTAATCACTGAGGTAAGTTCCTTGTGCCTATTTATTTTCAATAATGGTGTTTCCCACTGATTTTTCACTTAGTTGGTGAGATTTTGAGGTGTGATTTGGGAAATTAGGGCTTGAGAATTGGAGAATAAATTTTGGGGTCTTAGAGGGCCAAATGAGGTCGTATTTTGATAAATTTGGTATGGTTAGATTCATGAAAGAATGAGCTTTCGAGTTTTGTGACTTTCGTCGTGTTTCGAGATGAGAGCCCGGGGGGGCCGGGTTGGGCCCATTTCATATTTTGGGATATATATTTAGTAGATTTCTGGTGAACTGATCCTTTTAGCCTATATTGGTTATCTCGTACTGTTTGTAGCTAGATTCGGGGCATTTGGAGGCTGATTCGAGAGGCAAGGGAATTTCGGAGTAGGATTTATGCACGTTGGGGTAAGTAACAGTCTTAAATCTGGTTTTGAGGATATGACACCCCGACAATTGGTATAATGTGAATATTTGGAGGTGATACACATATTAGGTGACGAGTGTGTGAGCGTGCACTGAGAAGGATTGTGACTTGGTCCGTCCCGTGAGACTGTAAAGTCGAATAGCCCATTGTTATTACCTGTTTTTTCTTGTCTTTGAGAAATGGAATGCCATTCATGTTAGAAACCATGCTTAGGCCATATGATAACACTGTTGGGACCTGCATCGGTCTTATACTTGTTGAATTGACTGCTAATTATTGTCTTCCACTCACTCACAGTCTTACTTGTGTGTCATATCTCTGTTCCCTCTCATTTCTTGTTAATACTTGTTGTATTCTCTGTTTTGACTGATGATTATGATATTCTGTGAGCCCGAGAGGCTGGAGAGGTTAGTGACTGGGATAGGGCATGAGTGCCGAGCTGTGAGGTATGTGAGGTATGTGAGGTATATGGATTGGGTTGCACGCCGCAACAAGACTTCGGGCTATATATATATATATATATTTATGTATATGGATTGGCTTACACGCCGCAACAAGCCTTAGGGCTACTTATATATATTATGGATCGAGTTTCACACCGCAAGGATATTGGAACGGGTAGCACGCCACAGCGATATAGCGCTTGGGCTGAAGGAGCCTCTCCGGAGTCTGTACACCCCCAGTGAGCGCAGGTACCTATTGAGAGAGAGTATTGAGGGCTGAGAGCCGAGTGTATGAGCTGTTGAGATAAATTGAGTGACTGTTGCCTTGAGAGGTTGTACTTGCTTTTAATTATTGTTGCACTTAGTTGTTATCTATTTTTGTTGTGAAATTTCTAGAAGATTATATCTGGTTTGCTTGAGATCGAACTTATTTGACTTAAACTGCCGAATTTTAAAGCATGTTCACTCTTTAGTGAAAACTTCTGAAATGAACTGTATTTTCATAGCTCTTTACTGCTTCTTAGTTCCTTATTTAATTCTATTACTTGCTGAGTTGGTTGTACTCATGCTACACCCTGAACTTCATGTGCAGATCCAGGTGTGTACGGTTCCAGCAGTCGCTGAGTTCGTGCGCGAGCTGATTATCAGAGACTTACGAGGTAGCTGCCGACGTCCGCAATTCTTGTTTCTCCTTTCTTATTATCTTTTCTCTCTTGTATTGGCATTTGGCACAGACTGTAGCAGACTCTGTCCCGATGTCGGGCTATTATGCCGCACTTATATTTTGGGTTATTACCCCGTTGTAATGTAAACCTTCGGTTAATTTAATTGCCTTAACTCATTTCTGTCATATATTGAATTCATATTGAGCATGCCGGCTTGTCTAGTTCCACGATAGGCGTCATCACGACAGGTTAGGTATTTGGTTCGTGACATCGTGCCATTGCATTTATATTATCATGATTTTATGTTATCACGAGTTCATGGCATGAAGGGTGTTTCCATGCAGGTGAAGACGAGGGACATGCATTATGTCGTGATATCCTTTCCTTGTAGATACATTATGCATTATGTCATGATATCCTTTACCTTGAGCTGTTATTGTTGTACTTATAGTTCTTATGTGACTTGTCGCTAATGTTTTGTCTTTGTTCTCTCTCTCAATTGTTGTTGCGTTGCCCATGCCTTCTATTTTCTTAACTTGCAAATACCATGCCTACTTCCTGCTGTTACAATTACATCCATGTCGAATCTATTTTGTTGAACTTTAGTACATGCCTTCTATCATGTTAGTTATTCATGCCTCTACATGTTAATTTATAAATATCATGTATTCCCTTCTTATTTGTTATATCTATATCTAGACCTCCACCATGCTAGTTAGTTGAAGGTTATATTCTTCTTTCCTAATTGCTGTCATTAATCCTATGTTTTTCGCCTATTATTATTACTGCTGCCCATATGTATACCCTCGTTCACTATTGCTACTTGCGTATTTCTTACTTTGTCATTACTATTTTCGGTATTTCTGCCATCCAGTTAGTACTGTTATCCGCATTTTTTCCGAGGATGAGATAAATGCACGAAGGGTGTTTCCGTGCAATTGACTTGATATCTAAGTACATTCCTCACGCTATGAAATTTATGGAGTGACTATCATGGTTTATTGGTTTTCTCTCTAAGGAAAAGATTGGTCGAGATATTGGAAAATGTTAAATTGTGATCTCTTCTAGTACTCAATTATTGCTTTGCATATTCGATTCGTGTACTTTTTTCTGTTATATCGTAGTATAGTTCTATTGCTAGTTTATGGTATAAGTTTTATCAGTGAGTGTCTTTTAACCAAAAAGCCTCGTCACTACTTCGACGAGGTTAGACAAGATATGTACTGGGTACATGGGGTCGGTTGTACTCATACTATACTTCAGCACCTTGCGTGCAGATTTTGGAGCGGGGCTGCTAGTGATGTCGGGAGCTGACTTTGAAGATGTTCGTACATTCCGGAATATATCTGTCACTTGTCCTTGGTTTTACTTTTGACTAGTCTGTTTATATAACTTTCAAATAGATCGTGTATTTATTTGTACCAGCTTTGTAAATTTCAAATCTGTAAAAGCTCGTGATTCGTACTACCAGTCCTTGGGTTAATATGTAAATGTTTAGATAATTCTTCCCCGTTTTCTATAAATTTCATTTGGATTGTATTGGCTGTTAGTTGGCTTACCTAGCGGGTACAGTTAGGTGCCATCACGACTAGTGATTTTCGGGTCGTGACATTACCCATTACCATATATAATTGTAACGAAAACATTAATGACTGAAGATCTCCCATAACCCCGACTAATGTCGAGTTTCCTTCCTTATTTATAATAGATTTGTGCATCTTCCCTTTTTATGGTCTTTATCCAATTTCGTTCTATTTCTTCTTTTCTAGTTGTCAGGGCCGATTCTTTTTCTACATAAACATCGGAGGTGTTTCTCTCGTGCCTTCTTGAATTCTTTAATTTGCTTGATTGGAAGTGCCACCTGTCACGTTTATGGTAGTTCATGTGTCATGCCTTTTTTCCACCAGTACACATGTCATTCATTTGTTATAGCTCAACCAAATTCAACCTGAAAAATAGCATAATATTTGGAACTATGCCATAATGATTATTGACATAGAAAATTGTTGATCAAATGACTTATTTACTACTATAAAGAATTATAAGAGTAATTATTTAAAATATTTGTACTATATTAAAAGTGGAAACCCTAAGTCTAAAGTTAAATTACAAAAATACCTTTCTAAATATTCTACTTTTTTTAAAAAACAAAAAACACTAATGCCAACAGTAACAACTATTAATTATAAGAATTTAGTATACATGTTCCTTCGTGTATATCCTCTCCTTCTGATCCTTTAATTGATGTTATTCGAGTGAAGAACCAAAAATTAGTTTGTTCGATATAAGTTGTAGTTGAAAAGTGGTGAGTGGTTTTGGAGATCAGTTTCTTTATTTATCTTGAGCAAAAAATGTCATGCTGTGAGAGGATCAGTGTTTTAAAAGGCGTTTCTGGGGTGAGCCCTGAGGCGAATCGCACAAAAAACGTTCCGAGGCGATGGTCTGGGGCGAAAAGTCTCAAGAGGCATACGTCCGGGCATTCGGGGCGTACGTCCGGACATTTGAGGCGCGATTTTTAGTGAGGTGTAATCCCGAGAGACTTTTTCAAATTAAAACAAAATTTGTTGAATAAGTCAAAGTCAGTTTGGTAATTACTCAAAAGTTTTAAAAAAGAACTGAAATATATTAGATTTTTAAAAGTCAAGACCTTTTTTCTTGATTGAAGTCCTAATTCATGGTCTTTCCCAATTCTTTATCTTGTCCGCTAGTCTGCTAATATCTCCCAAAAGCAACGAATATTCAATTTTTTTTACAAATACAAAGAGAACTTCATTCTCCTTCATAGCAGCAAGTTCAAAGTTAAAATTGCAGGTTAATTATTCTTTCTGTTCCTCCTTGTAGAAAACTTTATTCTTTTCGACTCATGTTACTTGTGCTTCTAAGTAGCGTATAATAGATTATTTTTACTAGTTTTTTGTGGGGATGGAGCGCGCGCGTGTGCGCACACACACACACACACACACACACACACATATATATATATATATATATATATATAT
>ML314931.1:3216-55730 GCA_005239505.1 Nicotiana paniculata
TCAATAGGATTCATGTAGGGAACCATGGACTCCGATTTTCTTTCCACTACAGAAATCATGGATAGTTCTTCATAGTGGACAGGTAACTTGAGTGCCTTATAAACATTAAACACCTCCACTCGATCACCAATGCGCATTGTCATCTTCCCTTCACACACATCGATAATATCTCGTCCTGTAGCTAGGAATGGACGCCCCAAAATAAAATGGGACTTCCAAATCAGGCTCATAGTCCAAGATAATGAAATCAGCTGGTAATATGAATGATCCCACCTGAACCAGCACATCTTCAATTACTCCCTCAGGATGGGCTAGGGAGCGGTCATCCAATTGTAAAATCACAGTTGTTGGGCGTGTTTCAACCAATTCCAACTGCTTGAACACAGATAGTGACATCAAATTAATACTTGCCCCAAGATTGCACATAGCTCGCCCGACTGCATGCTTACCAATTGAGATTTGGATAGTAAAGCTACCCGAATATTTTAATTTCTAAGATAGCTTGCTTTGAATTCTTGAGCTAACTTCATCAGTGAGTGCCACTGTTTCGAACTCAGTCATCCTTCGTTTATTGGCCACAATGTCCTTGATATACTTAGCATATGTGGGTACCTCCTGCAGAATGTCTACCAGTGGAATATTGATTTGTACCTGCTTCAAGAGATCAAGAAACTTTTTGTATGCTGCATTATCTTTCACCTTTTGCAACATTTGAGGGAATGGAGGGGGTGGCCTTGCAACAAATGGTGGGGGTTGCTCAACACTCGTCTCCTTTGCTAGCTTATCTGATTCTTTCGGGTTGTCTGAAGTTGATTCAATAGAGGTTGGTCTCTCATCAAAATTTACCTGCTTTCTCTAACTGGGTTGGACTGTCTCCAATTTCTTCCCATTCCTCAATGATATAGCATTAACAGGTGCTTTAGTATTAGCTTCAGTGTCACTTGGAAGAGCCCCCGTTGGTCGGGTATTTTGAGAACTGGCGAGTTTCCCCACTTGACGTTCTAAGTTTCTCATGGCTACAGTCTGGGCTTGGTGATCAGCCATTATTTTCTGATTGAAAGCAAGTTGGTCATTCATCATTCTCTTCATAATATCCTCAAGTCTTGCTGATGGTTCAGCCTGAGGTGGTTTGTACTGCTGTTGAGGTGCTGGATGCCTGTAATTACGCTGAGTGCTCTGATTTCCACCCCAAGAGAAGTTTGGGTGGTTTATTCAATTGGGGTTATAGGTGTTTCCATATTGATTTTCTTGTCCCCTATTAGCGTTACCCACAAAGCAGATAGACTCTGGATTAACTGGGCATAACTCACTTGAATGGCCCTCTCCATAGACTTCACAAAATACCTGAATCTGTTGCATTGATTGAGATTATTGCTTGTTAATGATCAAGTTCATCTGATTGGCTTGGTTAGTCAATGTGGAAATCTGGGCTGATAATGCTGAAACCACATCTAGTTCAAGAACCCCTGGTGATTTCTGAACCATATTTCTCCCCATCTCACCTTGCTAATCTGGATTGCTTTTGGAGAGTTTATTCAGTAATGCAAATATTTCATCATAATTCTTCTCCAACACCTGACCTCCAGCTGCTGCATCTACCACAATTTTCGTTTGCGGATGGAGCTCCTCAATGAAAGTGTGTACTAACACCTCGTTTGTCTGATTGTGATGAGGACAGTCTCTGAGTAGCCCCTTGAAACTTTCCCATGCTGAATATAACGATTCACCTATTTTCTAAGTAAAGGAGACTATCTCACTCCTAATCTTTGCGGTCTTTCCTGAAGGGAAGAACCTTGCCAGAAATTTTCTCGCCAGATCGTTCTATGTTGTGATGGAATTAGCTGGTTCTGCCTTCAGCCATCGCTTTGCTTCGCCCAATATAGATAATGGGAAAAGAGTGAGCCTCACATAATCTGGCGTGACCCCGTTAGTAATATAAGTATCACTAATCTCCAAGAAGTTCAAAATGTACTGTTGTGGATCCTCGTGTGGAAGACCCAAAAACTGCCCGTTTGCATGAAGTAGTTGGATCATGCTCTGTTTCAGCTCAAAGTGCTCAGTGATTTTGGGCTTCAGGATGCTGGAGGTGACATTAGCAATCTTGGAATTTCCACCTCCTGAACCTCCATGTGTTGTTCCTCTTCCATGTTCACAGGAAATCGGATGAAGTCCTGAAGATTGTATCTCTTGCTTCTCGCAATCTCTTGTGAAATGATCTCTCAGGTTCGGGGTCAAAGCCGTCAAGTCTATCCTGGCTTCTGACCCTACGCATTCACTCGAAGTTCCTGAGATTAGAGCAAAAATAACGTGATGTTAGACTCAATGAAATAAAAAATTAAAGCAAGTAACTAAAAAGTAGTCTATAATCAAGTCCCCAGCAACGACACCAACAACTTGTTAGTCCCAAACGCACACGCAAGTATACGTGGTCGTAGCAAGTAATATAATGTTAAATCGAATGTCGAACCCACAGGGACTTGCGTAAACTACTTATTGAATCACTCTAATTGCTATTTAATCGAGCCAAAACAAAATCCAAGAATATAACTAATTTATTCTACGATTATATGAACTAATTATCAAGTAATGAGAATATTGTTATGTATTCAATAGAGACAAATATTCTAGGGTTGTGATCAATTCACCATTCGTATTGCATTCTAATTAACTCTCCCTTTCATATAATTCACTCATGATTGCTAATTAATCGATAATTTCTCTCGTAGCCTTCTCCCGAAGTACTACTCGCCTATTATCAATAGATTAACGCCTATATTCCTATGAAATTAATCTATTCGAACACACTAAACAATGTTTAATTAAGCATGGTGACTAGGTATCTTCGTATCCTAACCACAAATCCTCTCCCCTGAAGGGTTAAGATCACGCTCTCTTCAATTCTTCTCTAATATATATACGGCGTTCCCAAGCATAACATAGATAGTATATAGAACCTAATTGCTGGCCAAACAATTAAGCAATTAAACGCAGAATTGAAGAAACAACCATATATTGAGCGAATTATAATCAAGGTTAAGTTAATATCGAATAACAATATTCATGGCTAAACCAAACCCCAGAACAATGGGTGTTTAGCCACTCATACTAGACTTAAACAATTGCATAAGTTTTTCATAAATGGAAAATACTAGATTAAGATGAAGAAAATTGATAATACTTTGCTTCTTCAATGATCTTGTGTGTATATTCTCTCCAAAAAATGTCATCCTCCTCCCAAAGTTGTGTTTTTGGGTCTATTTATATGTTTGGGATAAACCCTAAACGTGTAGGAGACTTCTATTCCAACCGGGAAATACTTAAAAACCTTTAAAACTCGGAGTTGACAGGACCAGGCACCCAGGTGTTAAGCCCCAAACGCCCCCTTAATGCCAGGGCAAGCCTGGCAATAGGAGCCAAACGCCTGGCTAAAGCCGGGGTCACCCTGGCCTTAAGGGCCAAACGCCCCCTAAACGCCTGGGCATGCCTGGCTTTAGGGGTCAAACGCCCGGGTATGGCCAGGGTCACTCCTTTTCGACTCTTGAGCGTATTTTTGATGTTTTATGCACCCATTTAGCTCGTCTTCCATCTCCAATTCACCTACACATGAAATAGACTCCATTATGCACATATAACATGTATTTTTATCACAAAAGCACATAAAATGTAAGGTATATAATGCTTAAAACTATAAATTCTAGCCACGCATCAACAAGTTACTTTAAACAGGATTAAATGGGTACCTAGGTTTTTTATCCTATAGGATCATTCCATGAAATACTTTGTAACTTCCCCAAGTTGGGGTGTTACTCATAGCATTAGTGCACGGGCTATCATCTCCTTACTACCTAATTACTATCTTTCAGTTGTTACCTAAGCGTTCTAATAGCTTCTAGCTCGTTCCTTATGCGTGCACTACCCGTCCCTTACTTATGGCCCTGGAGGTGTTAGGACCTCTATTTAGGATGGTTCTAGACCAATCTATGTTACTTAAAATCAGAAATCTAGGCGACAAACAAAAGACAAATATGAGACCTCCACACGTAAAAACTAAAAGCACGCAATTGAATCAGCAAACTTCGTTAATTTTAGGATCCTATAGGCAGGATATCTATATGAGCAGAAACAAAATATAAAGACAGTTTTATTAAGGCGAGCATTGTGACCTATTTATTTGCCTACTGATTTTGTTCAGCGCTAATCTGAGAATTCCAAGCAGGTAATATGTCACAATTTTAAGCCCAGAATCATTAATGAGTCCTACAGATTGCCTAAGTGATGGCCAGAATTGGTTGAATTCAGAATTGATTAACAGAATCCTATAGGCATGATTTCTATGAGTTTACAAATTACAGACCTATAAACATGATTTCTAAGTGTAATACTGATTATAACTCATAAAGACATTTTTTATTCCATTTAAATCCTATAGGCATGCTTTCTAATTGCTGAATTGATTTAAACCCCTATAGGCATGATACCTATTAGTTTAAATCCTATAGGCATGATTTCTAGGTTTATAATTGATTTTTTATTCCTATATGCATGGTATCTATTAACCTTATGTGGGCAGAAATTAAGCAGATTGCCAGGAAAAGATTATTATTTCAAACAAACAGGATCCTATAGACATGGTCACTAATGCACGTTTTGTTGAAAATATGTGTAGATCCTATGGACAGGATTTCTAATGCAGAATTGAACGGAAAATCCTATAAGCATGATCTCTAGTATGCAAATGTGAAAATATAGAATCAAAACAATCAGGAAAATCCTATAGGCAGGATCTCTAAACAAGTATAGCACTCACATGATTCAATCAACCTAATTAAATCCTATAGGTAGAATTTCTACCCAGTTTTTAACAAAGATATAAGAAAACCCCCCAACTTTTACTAATTAACCCCAAATATGTTATTACAGAGATTATTACAGCCCAGAGTATTGAATGAATTACATAATAGTAACAATTACACTATAGGGAGCCTTCATAGGCCCAATCTAAATCTGGGAACCAGGCCTTCAAACATAACAACTTTAGAGCATAGTAGTGATCCATACATGGTACATTAAAATCAGGCTTCCAGTGTGTCAAAGTTCCCAAGGGCCTCAAGGACCCTGGGAAATGCTCACACCAGAACCACATTCAGAAAGATAACTCATAAAAGGTTGGAAGACCAGTCCTAATGTGTCAGAGTTCAAATGAGTCTCAAGTACCCTAGGCAGTGCTCACACTGGGGGTGGTGAGAACCTAAATGACTAAGAGTAGGAGTTTGTAAACCAGTGCATAAAGGGTAAGGGGGCAGGTTTTAAAATAGTTCAATTTTTAGAAGAAGGAAATTTCAGAACACAGAGTTGCAGGTTGACTGCACCAAGAAGCAAACAAAGTTCATGTTCAGCACATAGTCAAACATGATGATATCTAATTCTCATGCTAGCATTTAAAACAACCATGGATTAAACACAAAGACAAAAACAAACATGAGCTATGAATTAAACCACAAACATATTTTGGGTTACATGCTTATAGTATCTGACAAAGTTTAGAATAAGAAATAGACTGAACATTAAAACTAACTTAGGAAAGGGTTCACATTATTTTGAAGTAATCATATAAAGACAGAATTATGCCAAGGATTTAAACAGACTAGTTGAATAAAGCATAGAGAAAAGAATAGCAAGTTAGGGCATACCAGTTGAGAATAAAGCAATTAAGAATGCAATAGAAGTTAAGTTCCAGAGAATTTGGCCTTGGCTTTCAGCCGGCCGAATAATAGCCACTTAGTGCAGAAATCAGAACAAGAGAACAAAGAGAGCTTACGTTTTTTGTGAGAATAGGAGAGTTCGAGCCTTGTAGAGTTGCAGAGTTGTTTAGTTGAAAAGTTGTGCTAAAAGGTTTTGTCAGGCATTTTGAGAATCAGAACAAGGAAGGGTTTAAATATCACACAATCGAGTAAAACAAATAAGGTAATGATCAAGTCACATACAAATAAGGTATGAAAATCAATTAACAATCAATTAAGGTTAGCATGAATCAATTAACAAGACAAAAGCGAGTAAAGTACCACTTAATTTAAGGAAAACCTTACACGGAATTGATCGGTAGCTAAGAATAAGGTTAAATAAGGTAAGAACTAATTCCAAAATCATTAGGAGTTGGCTCCATTAATCACAACACAAAATCAAGCCAGTAGTACGGATAATTAATCACATAAATAAGGTAAGAACATGTAAAATCCTAATAAGGAAATACTGATACTAAAGGAAAGCTGATTTCAAACCCTAATTTAGGTAAGTAAAATCAATTAACACTTAATCAACAAAGTTAAAGGTTAATGGGCAGAAACTGTAGAATAAACAGTCAAACAATCGAAACCCTAAGAAATACAAAGACATCTAATAAGTAAAATCAGTTAAAAATAAATAAGAAAACCCTAAGAAATATCAAGAGATGAAAACATTTAAAGATTAAAATATATTTTTGCAAAATCTGTTGAAATTAAAACCCTAGCTTTTAGGGTAAAGTAAAATCGGTCAATAATAATAATAAAAGATTATAAGAGATAAAAGTATCGAAACTTTAAAGGAGAAATACCACAATAAACATAAAATCGACCAGATCTAAGAAGATCTAAACATATTCAACCAAAAATAGCTAGATTCGTAAAAAATAAATAGAAATCGAACCAAATCTGGTTTGAACCAGAGATTTGAAACTCCTATAATACGAAAATATTCGTACTCACAAGTATTAGGAGTGAACACAGATGGAATAATCGAGATAATGGGAGATTTTGAACCAAATCTGGTTTGAGTCTCTTGAGATTCACTTGCGATTTGAGGCAAATGAATCAAGTAACATTAGGATCGTATAACCAATAAAGAAATGAAGCCAAATAAGGCATGGAATCACAGGGGAATCCCATGAATCAAGAGGGAAAAGTGTGATGGTGGGCTAGGGTATGGGGGATGAGAGAGAAGAGAGGAGAGAATCAGGTGAGAGCGGGTTTGGGGGGAAATGAAATAGGGTTTGGAGGGGTTTTGATATATTAAAAGGGTTTGGGTAATTTAGGGCCGTTGATCTTCTGAGATCAACGACCAGGATTGGATATTTAGGTGTGGCGGGTTTAATTAGGCGGGTATGGGTAGTGTATTGGGTATTGGGTTATGGGTTAGGATAATTGGGCTGGGAGGTCCGAAAATTAATTAAAAAAGGGGCTATTTTTTAAATATCCACTTAAATTAATAAAATAATTTATAAAAATAATTAGTAAATGATAAAAATTCTATTATTATATGAAAATCATTTAAATAATTACTTAATATGATAAAAATATAAAAATTTATTTTTCGTGTAAATAAAGTAATTATGCATGCATGGGCTATTATTGCAAAGGTATTACAATTATAACCTAAAGATGTAAATATAATTATGCATAAAATGATTAAAGCTTAATATAAAAATAAATGATAAAAATTAAGTAATTATTATAAAATTATTTGTGATGCAATTAGTAATTATTTAGATAATAAAATGCTGGAATTAATTAATTAAAAATCCTTTAAAACTACAGAAAATTATGGAAAAATACTAGTTGATGCTCATGCGCTATTTTGAAAGTATATATGTATTCTTGAAATGTATGTGGAAAAAATTAGGTATCAACGCCCTCACCTACACAACTCCTATCACTCTAAGGTAAAAATTGACCAACATATTTCCCACACAGGTTCCCACAACATAAGTTTGAGAAAAAAAAGGGGAAGTGGATTTTAAATAATGGATATTATGCAACGTAACCACGAGAAAGAGGAGAGAGAATCACATACCAGATGTCTGAGCAAGATAGAGATGGATTCTGAGTTATGAGCAAGGTGAATTCCGTAATGCTGATCCTTGTTAGGTGATCTTTGTGCGTGATTAAAGTGTTTTTGGTTTTTTATTTTGTTTCTCTTGTTTTTGTATTTTTGATTTTGTGTGAGTTTCACAGTGTTCGTGTGTGCGTGAGATTGACAGTATGCGAAAGGATATGGTGTTATACCTGAGAAATTTGCAGTGCGAAAGCTTGTCGCATAACACATTATGCGGTCACATATGTGTTATGCGACGGATTTAGAACTGGGTTGCTTTCCTTCACTATGTGATGCATTCTGCGGTCGCATAGTTGTTATGCGGGCCGCAGAACTTGACTCATCACCGCATTTTTGCAAACCCAAGTGCCCAACTTTTCTAACTGTGTCTGCGACCACTATGCGGTTCGCAAAGTCATTATGCGACCGCATAGTTGCCGCAAACCCCCGATTCTCTTTTTCTTCACTTGCTTCAGTCCTTGCACCTTGTTTCATGGTATTTCGGGCTACCTGCAATCTTATACACATATCAAACTGCTCAACACTAACAACGAAATCTACAAAAATGAAAAACTAACAAAAAAAAATATGTTACCACACACGGGTTGCCTCCTAAGAAGCGCTTGATTTAATGTTGCGGCACAACGATGTTGGTCCCGTTTGGGCTACTCAGTAATGGGGGTTGGTTTCAGACTATCCTTGAGAGAAAATTGTTCTACCAAGTGCTTTTCTCCTATTGTTCCAAGGTAATGCTTAACCCGTTGGACATTTACTTTGAAAGTTCGACTTCCGTCCTTCGACTCCAATTCAATATCACCATAAGGGGAAACATTTACAAACGGGCCAGACCATTTGGATTTGAGTTTGTCCCGAAACAACTTGAGTCTTGAGTTGAAGATTAAGACCAAGTCACCTGATTTGAATTCCCGTTTGAAGATCTTGTTGTCATGAACAAACTTAATTCTTTCCTTATAGATGCCTGCACTCTCATACGCATGGATATGGAATTCTTCCATCTCATTGAGTTGTGTTATTCTCAGGTTAGCAGCTTCAGCCCAGTCAAGATTCAACTTTTTCAGAGCCCACATGGCTTTGTGTTCATGCTCCATGGGCAAATGACACGCCTTATCAAATATTAGAAGGTACGGTGAGGTGCCAATGAGAGTCTTAAATGCTGTGCGATATGCCCACAACGCATTATCTATCGTCCTTGGCCAATCGGTACTGTTTGCATTGACAATTTTTGCTAAGATGTTTTTAATCTCCCTGTTGGAAACTTCAGCTTGACCACTCAATTGAGGATGATAAGGTGTGTCCACCTTATGCTTTACGCCATATTTTTAGAGTAGACGGTGAAATCCTTGATGCAAAAATGAGAGCCACCATCACTAAGGATGGCCCGGGGAGTACCAAACCGTGTGAATATGTTCTTCTTCAAGAATGCGGTCACACTCCTTGACTCATTGTTGGGCAAGGCGATTGCCTCGACCCACTTGGAGACATAGTACACGACTACTAAGATATATTTTATGCCATAAGAAATCCCAAAGGGACCCATGAAATCGATCCCCCACACATCAGAGATGTCGACCTCCATTACAAAGTTCATAGGCATCTCATGCCTTTTAGAAATTGATCCCTGACTTTATTTGCGTCATGGTAGATCGATGGCCAGTAGTAGCCACATTCAAGAACTTTTTCTGCCGTCCGGTTTCCACCATGATGACCTCCAACTTGGGAGTCATGGCATGCCTTGAGAATTGGCATTACCTCATCTTCCGGAACACACCGCCGAATGATGTTGTCAGCATAAATACGAAAAAAGGGCTCCTCCCAATAGTATTGCCTACATTCCCGCAAGAACTTTTTCTTTTGATAAGCTTCCAATCCATCGGGAACAAGGTCACTAACCAAGAATTTAGCAATATCGGCACACCAAGGAGTGAATGTGTCAGACAATGCCAATATGTGCTCATCTGGAAAAGCATCAGTGATTTCAAGGTTCTCTTTTGGCCTCCCTACTTCTTCAAGCTTAGATAGGTGATCCACAACTTGATTTTCTGTCACTTTTCGATCCTTGACTTCAAAGTCAAACTCTTGCAACAAAAGTACCCACTGAATCAATATTGGTTTGGCATACTTCTTTGCCATAAGATAGCAAAGAGAAACATGATCAGTGTAGATTATCACTTTGGACCCCAACAAATAGGCCCAAATTTTTTCAAAAGCATAGACAATGGAAAGAAGTTCTTGCTCCGTCACAGTATAATTCATTTGAGCATCATTGAGTGTCTTGATTTCATAGTAGACATGGTGAAGGATTTTCTTATGCCGTTGACCAAGCACCACCCCAATAGCTACACCACTAGCGTCACACATGAGTTTAAATGGAAGTGACCAATCCGGTGTGACAATAATAAGTGTCATGGTGAGATTTTCTTTCAATTCCTCAAACGCTTTGAGACACTTCTCATCGAATACAAACTTAGCATCTTTTTCAAGGAGCTGGCATATAGGATTTTGCAATTTTGGAGAAGTCCTTGATAAAACGCCTATAGAAGCCGGCGTGCACCAAAAACTCCGGACACCTTATACTGAAGTGGGTGGAGGAATCTTGGAAATGATTTCAATCTTTACTCGGTTAACCTCTATGCCTTTTTTGGAAATTTTGTGGCCCAAAACAATGCCCTCATCCACCATGAAGTGGAACTTCTCCCAGTTTAGCACAAGGTTTGTTTCTTCACATCTTTTTGGCACTTGTCTAAGGTTGTCAAGACAATGCTCGAAGGAATCACCTACTACAGAGAAGTCATCCATAAACACCTGTAGGAAATCTTCCCCCACGTCCGAGAAAATTAACATCATGCACCGTTGGAAGGTAGTCGGGGCGTTGCATAGCCTAAATGGCATTCGGCTAATGGCAAAAGTCCCATATGGGCATGTGAATGTTGTATTTTCTTGATCTTCCAAGGCGATATTGATTGGTTGTAGCTAGAATATCCATCCAAGAAGCAATAGAATGACCTTCCTGCTAGACGATCAAGCATTTGATCAATAAAAGGCATAGGGAAATGGTCTTGGCAAGTGTCACTGTTGTGACGACCCGACCGGTCGTCTTAAGCTTTGCGAAAGAATCGTGTGGTGCGGTGAAAGGTTTCTCGTTGGGGTTTACGACCCTCCAGGTCTCCACCTACTTGTGGAATGGGGGGGGGGGGTCCTTGATTAAGGTGTCAAGGCGGTCGAAGAAGGCCACAAGTGGAAGCAACCGATGCTTTGATCATTCAATTGAATCCTTGCTGCCAGTCAGTGCTTGCTGTCATGCTGGAAAAGTAACATCAAAGAAAGGAAAGGCTTTCTCAGCGATCTTTTCTCATCCTGAAGTTGATTTCCTGTCCTCTACTGACCACCCCAATCAGCATTACTATAGATTTCAACTCTCCCATAGCCATGATTAGTATATATCATACCTTTGCCAAGATAACCTTTGAGGTACCTCAAGATCCTGTATACTACATGTAGGTGTGCTTGACAAGGAGCATGCATATACTGGCTTACCAACCCCACAGCATAGGTAATGTCAGGTCTAGTGATAGTAAGATATCTAAGTTTTCCCACAAGCCTCTGATGCCTGCATCATCCAAGGGTTCTTTTCTCTTTTCTTCAAGCTTATGATTTTCTTCTATTGGGCTAATTGCGGCCTTGCAACCTAACATCCCTGTTTTCTTCAAATCAAGGACATACTTCTTTTGAGAGATGGCTCTGCTTCTTATAGATCTCAAAAACCTCGGTGTCCAAGAAGTACCTTAGCATGCCAAGTTTATGTCGAAGGTGCAACTCAGCTTACCAATCCTACACTCTTTTCTTCTTTGTCTGGTGGAGCTATTCCCAGACAGCCTGAGAGATGAATGAGGACTAACGACCCGATCCCCTATTAACTATTTTTCCCAAGTCCATTTCTGCTAAATTAAATTGCCAGGAAGTTCGATTTTGAGTTTCGGAGAGTTTCGGGACACTTAGTCCCTAAATGAAAGCTTAAGTGTTGGAAAGTTGCCCGTAGTCAGAATAGTGTGAAGACGGCCTCAGAATAGGAATCAGATGGTTCCATTAGCTTCGTTAGGTGATTTCGGGGTTGGGAGCGTGTTCCGAATGCATTTTTGAAGTCCGTAGCTTATTTAGGCTTGAAATGCCGAAGTTTGAATTTTTGAAGTTTCCAATCCGATAGTGAATTTTTGATTCAAGGCCCGGAATGGAATTCTGGAAGTTGCAGTAGTTCCGTCATGTCATTTGGGATGTGTGTGCAAAATTTGAGGCCATTCGGATGAGTTTAGACGTGTTTCGGTGTCAGATGTGAATTCTAGAATTTTCCTAAGTTTTTAGGCTTGAACCTATATAATAGATGATTTTGATGTTATGAGACGTGTTTTTTAAGGCTCGAACTAGTTCGAACAAGGTATTAGGGCCGGTTGGTGGTTTTGGTTGAGGCCCCGGGGACCTCGGGGTTGTTTCAGATGCTTAACAGGAGAAATTAGGACTTATCAAATGGCTGAACCAGACTTCTTCTGGTGTTTTCGCACCTGCGAAGGTTTCTCCGCAGGTGCGGATTCGCAGGCGCGGTGGGTTTGATTGCAGGTGCGATAGAGGAGGATTTGACCAGTGGTCACAGGTGTGACCTGGGTTCCGCAGGTGCGGGATCACAGGCGCGACCAAACGACCGCAGGTGCGGCCCCAGTGGACTCAAGTGAATTCTGCACCTGCGATGCTTTTTCTGCAGGTGCAGTACTGCAGGTGCGGTGATCGGGACCGCATGTGCGAGATCCCTGTGTGTTTTATTCCAAAAATCTGAGAGTTTATTTCATAAGTCTAAAAATCGTGTAAGAGCTCGGGAATTGGCGATTTTCTGTGGGTTTGGAAGAGAAGGATCATAGGTAACGTTTTCTAATCCTAATTCATTGTTAGACCATTAAAAAAAGGGAGGGGGGGGGGGGACCATGGGAAATTGATGAAACTTCCCCAAACCGAAATTCTGAGAATTTAAGGGGTTTTTTGGCACCAGATTTTGATTGTTTCTGGTTGAGTGAGTTCTTGAGTGAATGGGTTTCCGGAAAATATAACTTTTACCCGATTTCGAGACATGGGTCCGAGGGGCATTTTAGTCATTTTACCTCATTTCGTGCCTTAGCTTTGAATTAATAGTAGAATCAGTTTGCTTGAGATGTTATTTACGATATGTAATTGAATTGTATAGATTTGGGCCATTTGGAGTCGGATACTCATGGCAAAAGTGTGGTTCCGAGTTTATTTTGAGCCGGTTCGAGGTAAGTGGCTTGTCTAACCTTGTGTGGGGGACCTTTACCTTTAGGTGTGATATTTGGTAATTGAATGCCTTGTACGTGAGGTGACGAGCGCGTACTTGTGCTAATTGTTGAAAATCCGATTTTACTTTAAATATTTAGACTGAGTTTCTTTCTTATCTGCTTTAATCTACTTGAAATTATAGCCTATGTTAGTTTAGAAAAGCATGCCTAGTTGACTTGAATTGCCTATTTGCTTAAGTTTTTTTAATTTTACTACGTGAAGTATGTTAGGCTAGAACTATTTGTTGCCTTGTATTTTTGCACTCCATTTCTAAATGTCTTCTTGTTGTGGCTGCATATTTACTTTGGGAATACGGGAAGGTATCCCGGGAGATCCCCCTGCATATTTACTTTGGGACTACGGGACGGTATCTAGGGAGATCACTCTACATATTTACTTTGGGACTACGGGACGGTATCCCGGGAGATCCCCCTGCATATTTACATTGGGACTGCGGGACGGTATCCCGGGAGATCCCCCTGCATATTTACTTTGGGACTACGGGTTCGATTCCCAATAGATCCCCTTGCACATATGATGGACTACGGGATGGTATCCCGGGAGATCCTTCGGATATACATATGATGGACTACGGGACAGTATCCCGGGAGATCCACTAGACAGTTGAGAAAAGGACTACAGGATGGTATCCTGGGAGATCCTCATTGTTACCATTGTTATCATTGTTATTGAGCTGTACATATTCCGTGTTTACTCTATTCTTTGTTTTTATTATTGCCTGGTTCGACCGGTCTTATTTCGCTGATGTACCCATTATTACTATCTGTTTTCATACTGTAAATTCCTATTATATTGTTTAACCTCAGTAGGGACCTGACCTTTCTCGTCATTACCCGGCCAAGGTTAGGCTTGGCACTTACTGAGTATCACTGTGGTGTACTCATGTCCCTTCTGCGCATGCTTTTCATGTGCAGATCCAGGTACCTCGACCCAGGCGCACTATCCACGAGGTTGAGAGATCCAACAGAGACTTCGAAGTACATCTGCCGCATCCGCATACCAGGAGTCTCTATCTTATTCCATCTTTTGTGGAAAGATTTTCCTTCTTCACATTTTGTTTAGACATTCTAGAGTTAGAGCAGTGTATTACATTTCTGTTAGCCTGTGTTTCCGTGAGTTTCCGGGTTTTGGGGTGATATTGTAGACTTCCGCATTTTTTTTGGGTTGTATATGCCAAGTGGCATTTATATACAGTCTTTCTTTCAGATTGTTCAATTTTTACTTAATTATTCCACAAGCTATGTTGTTTTTCCGCATTGTTAGGCTTACCTAGTTATAGGGACTAGGTTCCATCACGACATGTTCACGGAGGGCGAACTGGGGTCGTGACAAGTTGGTATCAGAGCCCTAGGTTCATAGTAGTCACGGAACACAGGCCGGTTTATTAGAGTCTCGCTGATCGGTACAGATACATATGTACTTATCTACGAGAGGCTATGTTACTGTTTAGGAAAAATCTTCACTTCATTGATTTCCTTGTCGTGCAATATTTTTGACATCAGTTCTAAACCTCTTTCTTCTATTCTCTCACAGATGGTGAGGACACGTGCTACCCGGGACGATCAGGCACCCGCGCCCCCTACTACAGCCGTCAGAGGCCGGGGCTGAGGTAGAGGACAAGGAAGCGCACGTGGTGTAGCGAGAGCACCTGCACGAGCTACCGCCGAGGTACCACCAGCAGATCCAGCCGAAGTCCAGGCACCTGACACGCCTACTGCCACTACTACTCCAGCCCTTAAGGAGACTTTAGCTCAGTTCATGTCTATGTACACCACACTGGCTCAGGCAAGGTTGCTTCCCCTTACTGCAGCCATATCCCAGGCCGGGGGAGAAGCACAGACTCCCATCGCCCGCACTCCTGATCAGCGAGTGCATGTGGAGCAGGTCCCAGAGATCATTCCTGCACCACCGGTAGTGCCAGTTCAGCCCGAGGATGGGTCAGCTGCTTCAGAGGATGATCAGCGGAGACTTGAGAGGTTCAAGAAGTATGATCCTCCGGTATTCAGTGGACTAGCATCAGACGATGCCTTGGAGTTTCTAGAGGAGTGCCACCATATTATTTTCATTATGGGCATAGCCAGATCTAGTGGGGTTTCCTTTACTACCTTCCAGCTTCGCGGAGCCGCCTATGATTGGTGGCGCACTTATGAGTTAGACAGTCTAGACGAGGCTGCTTCACTGACCTGGACCAAGTTCTCAGATATGTTCCAGAGAGATTTTGTTCCTCTGAGCCTCAGGGACGCATGGCACGCAGAGTTTGAGAATTTGCGCCAGGGTGCTATGACAGTTTCAGAGTATGCTATCTGTTACACCAGATTGGCTAGGCATGCACCGGCTTCGGTTGCTACTGTCCGTGAGAAGGTTCGCCGGTTCAGTGAGGGTCTTATCCCACCCATCAGATCTAGAATGGATCGAGATTTGGAGATGGACATTCCTTATCAGCAGGTAGTGAGCATTGCTAGGAGGATCGAGGGTATGCTCGCTAGGGAGCGAGATGAGAGAGAGGCCAAGAGGTCTCGAGAGTCGGGCCACTACTTTGGTGCCCGTAAGCCAGCAACAGGTCGACATGGTAGGGGTTATATGGTCCGCCCCATTCATTCATCCCTTCAGCAGCCAGCGGTACCCCAGCTCCACCCAGGCCACATGAGCCTTACTATGCACCTCCAGTTTCTAGCACGCCTCCTGCACGGGGTGCTTTCGGAGGTCAGTCTGGCAAACCTGGCCCTAGCCAGTCACAACCACCACGTCCTCCTAGAGCTTGTTTCGAGTGTGGGGATACACGCTATATGGTTAGGGATTTCCCCAGACTTAGTAGGGGTGCATCTTCACAGACTTTTCAGCCACAACGTGCTCAGCAGAGTTCTTAGGCCATGATCACAGCTCCAACTGCTACCCTATCTGCCCAGCCAGCTAGGGGCGAAGGTCGGGGAGGTAGAGGTCGCCCTTGAGGGTGAGGCCAGGCAATATATTATGCTATTCCTGCTCGTACCGAGGCTGTTTCCTCCGATTCTATCATTACATGTATTATACTGGTTTGTCATAGAGATGCATCAATTCTATTCAACCCAGGCTCCATGTATTCTTATGTGTCTTCTTATTTTGCTCCGAATTTGGGTATAGCCCGAGATTCTTTGAGTTCTCCTGTTTATGTTTCTACTCTTGTGGGGGATTCTCTTATTGTGGACCGCGTTTATCGGTCGTGTTTGGTTACTATTCGTGGTTTTGAGACCAGTGCAGATTTATTGTGACTTGATATGGTTGATTTTGATATTATCTTGGGCATGGACTGGTTGTCGCCCCATTATGCTATTCTTGATTGTCACGCCAAGACCGTGACGCTGGCTATGCCAGGTATTCCGCGTGTTGAGTGGAGTGGTACCTTATATCACACTCCCAGTAGAGTTATCTATTTCCTTAAAGCTCAGCATATGGTTGAGAAGGGGTGTGCCGCGTATTTAGCTTATGTGAGAGATGTCAGTGGTGATACCCCTTCTGTGGATTCAATTCTAGTGGTACAGGATTATCCCGATGTGTTTCCAGCTGATCTTCCGGGCATGCCGCCCGATAGAGACATTGATTTTGGCATTGATTTGTTGCCGGGCACTCATCCCATTTCCATTCCTCCGTACCGTATGGCTCCTCCTGAGTTAAAGGATCAGTTACAAGAATTGCTTGATAAGGGTTTTATTTGACCCAGTGTTTCACCTTGGGGTGCTCCTGTCTTGTTTGTGAAGAAAAAAGATGGTTCTATGCGCATGTGTATTGATTATTGCCAGTTGAAGAGGTTACAGTGAAGAACCGTTATCCCTTGCCTCGTATTGATGATCTATTTGACCAGCTTCAGGGCGCACAGGTATTTTCTAAGATTGATTTGCGCTCAGGGTACCTCAGTTGAAGATTCGGGAGCCGGATATCCCGAAGACAACCTTCACGACTCGATATGTCCATTACGAGTTTCTAGTTATGTCATTCAGGCTGACTAATGCCCCCACAAAATTTATGAATTTGATGGACAGTGTGTTCAGGCCATATCTCGACTCGTTCGTCATTGTTTTCATAGATGATATTCTTGTTTCCTCCCGGTGCCGGGAAGATCATGAGAAACACCTGAGGACAGTGCTTCAGACCTTGAGAGAAAAGAAGTTATATGCAAACTTCTCAAAGTCTGAGTTTTGGTTGAGTTCTGTGGCATTCTTAGGCCACGTAGTATCGAGTGAGGGCATTCGGGTGGATCCGAAGAAGGTAGAGGTCGTGCAGAGTTGGCCCAGGCCGTTCTCAGTTACAGAGATTCGTAGTTTCCTTGGCTTGGTGGGCTATTACCGTCATTTTGTGGAGGGATTTTCATCGATCACGACCCCTATGACTAGATTGACTCAGAAGGGCGCTCCATTTCAGTGGACAGAGGAGTGTGAGGCGAGCTTTCAGAATCTCAAGACAACTTTGACTACAACCCCAATCTTGATATTACCTACTGGTTCGGGGTCTTATATAGTTTATTGTGATGCCTCGCGAGTCGGCCTTGGAGCGGTGTTGATGCCGGACGGTAGGGTGATTGGCTACGCATCCAGACAATTAAAGATACATGAGAAGAATTACCCTATCCATGAACTTGAGTTAACTGCCATTGTTCATGCCTTGAAGATCTGGCGTGATTATTTGTACGGTGTGCCTTGTGAGATTTATACTGACCACCGGAGTTTACAACACATATTCAGGCAGAAGGATCTAAATTTGCGCCAGCGTAGATGGTTAGAGTTTCTNAAGCCTTGCCGGGTATTATCTTGTGTGGTTTCTCGGTCTTCCTTATTAGATCGTATCAGGGAGCGGCAGTATGATGACCCTCATTTACTTGTCCTCAAGGACACGGTTCATCACGGTGATGCCAGATATGTGACCATTGGGGGTGACGGGGTATTGAGGATGCAGGGTCGGATTTGTGTGCCCAATGTTGATGGACTTCAGGAGTTGATTTTAGCTGAGGCCCATAGTTCGCGGTATTCCATCCATCCGGGTACCACGAAGATGTACCAGGATCTGAGACAACACTATTAGTGGCGAATAATGAAGAAGGATATAGCAGAGTTTGTAGCTAGGTGTCTCAACTGTCAGCAGGTCAAATGTGAGCATCAGAGACCGGGAGGGTTACTTCAGCAGATTGAGCTTCCAGAGTGGAAGTGGGAGCGGGTCACCATGGACTTTGTGGTTGGACTTCCTTGGACTTTGAGGAGGCATGATGCTATATGGGTGATTCTGGATCGGCTGACCAAATCAGCCCATTTCATTCCGGTACTGACTACTTATTTATTGGAGCGGCTGGCGAAGATTTATATTCGGGAGATCGTTCGTATGCATGGTATTCCAGTTTCTATTATCTCAGACAGAGGTGCCCAGTTCACTTCACGATTCTGGAGAGTCGTTCAGCAGGAGTTAGGTACCAGGGTGGATTTGAGCACAAAATTTCACCCCCAGACGGACGGACGGACAGTCCAAGCGCACTATTCAGATTCTTGAGGATATGATCCGTGCATGTGTGAATGAGTTTGGAGGGTCTTGGGATAAGTTCTTTCCATTGGCGGAGGTTGCTTACAACAACAGTTATCAGTCCAGCATTCAGATGGCATCGTATGAGGCTTTATATGATAGGAGGTGCAGATCTCCGGTGGGTTGGTTTGAGCCGGTCGAGGCCAGGCTAATGGGCACAAAGTTAGTTCAGGATGCATTAGAGAAGGTCAAGGTGATTCAGGATAGACTCCGTACAGCCCAGTCCAGACAGAAGAGTTACGCGGACCAGGAGGTTCGTGATGTTTCATATATGGTCGGAGAGCTGGTTCTGCTTCGGGTTTCGTCTATGAAGGGCATTATGATATTTGGGAAGAAAGGGAAGCTGAGTCCGAGGTTTATTGGCCCTTTTGAGATATTGAGGCGTGTTGGGGAGGTTGCTTATGAGCTTTCCTTACCTCCCATCTTGGCAGGAGTTCATCCGGTATTTCATGTTTTGATGCTCCGGAGATATCACAGTGACCCGTCTCATGTCTTGGATTTCAGCTCAGTCCAATTGGACAAGGATCTGTCATATGTTGAGGAGCCTGTAGCTATATTGGACAGGCAGGTCAGAAAGTTCAGGTCGAAGAACATTACTTCAGTAAAGGTTCAGTGGCGGGGTTAGCCGGCTAAGGAGGCGACCTGGGAGACCGAGCAGGATATGCGCATCAATTACCCTCATCTTTTCACTACTTCAGGTATGTCTTTATGCTCGTTCGAGGAGGAACAACTGTTTAAGTGTAGGAGGATGTGACGACCCGGCCGGTTGTCTTAAGAATTAATGCCCCGATCCCCTATTAACTATTTTCCCCAAGTCTATTTCTGCTAAATTGAGTTGCCGGGAAGTTCGATTTTGAGTTTCGGAGAGTTTTGGGACACTTAGTCCCTAAATGAGAGCTTAAGTGTTGGAAAGTTTCCCGTAGTTGGAAAAGTGTGAAGACGGACTTAGAATGGAAATCCAATGCTTCCGTTAGCTCCGTTAGGTGATTTCGGGGTTGGGAGCGTGTTCAGAATGCATTTTGGAAGTCCGTAGCTTATTTAGGCTTGAATTGACGAAGTTTGAATTTTTGAAGTTTCCAGTCCGATAGTGAGTTTTTGATTTGAGGGTCGGAATAGAATTCCAGAAGTTGCAGTAGTTCCGTCATGTCATTTGGGATGTGTGTGCAAAATTTGACGTCATTCGGATGAGTTTAGACGTGTTTCAGCGTCAGATGTGAATTCTAGAATTTTCCTAAGTTTTTAGGCTTGAACCTATGCAGAATCGATGATTTTGATGTTATGAGACGTGTTTTTTAAGGCTTGACCTAGTTCGAATAAGGTATTAGGGTCGGTTGGTGGTTTTGGTTGAGGTCCCGAGGACCTCGGGGTTGTTTCAGATGCTTAACGGGATAAACTGGGACTTATCAAATGGCTGAACCAGACCTTTTCTGGTGTTTTCGCATCTGCAAAGGTTTTTCCGCAGGTGCGGATTCACATGCGCGGTGGGTTTGATCGCATGTGTGATGGAGGAGGATTTGACCAGTGGTCGCAGCTGCGACCAAAAGACCGCAGGTGCGACCCCAGTGGACTTAAGTGAATTCCGCACCTGTGATGCTTTTTTCGCAGGTGCGGTGATCGGGACCGCAGGCGCGAGATCCCTGTGTGTTTTATTCCAAAAATCCGAGAGCTTATTTCATAACTCTAAAAATAGTGTAAGAGCTCGGGAATTGGCGATTTTCTAATCCTAATTCATTGTTAGACCATTAATCCCCGTTGTTTTCTTTAGTTTATTTATCAAAAAGGGGGGAAAAACCATGGGAAATTGATGAAACTTCCCCAAATCGAAATTATGAGAATTTAAGGGGTTTTTAGCACCGGATTTCGATTGTTTCTAGTTGAGTGAGTTTGTAAGTGAATGGATGTCCGGAAAATATAACTTTTACCCGATTCCGAGACATGGGCCCGAGGGGCATTTTGGTCATTTTACCTAATTTCGCGCCTTAGCTTTGAATTAATAGTAGAATCAATTTGCTTGAGATGTTATTTACGATATGTAATTGAATTGTACAGATTTGGGCCATTTGGAGTCGGATACTCGTGGCAAAAGTGTGGTTCCGAGTTGATTTTGAGCCGGTTCGAGGTAAGTGGCTTGTCTAACCTTGTGTGGGGGACCTTTCCCCTTAGGTGTGATATTTGGTAATTGAATGCCTTGTACATGAGGTGACGAGCGTGTATTTGTGCTAGTTGTTGAAAATCCGATTTTACTTTAAATATTTAGACTGAGTTTCTTTCTTACCTGCTTTATTCTACTTGCAATTATAGCCTATGTTAGTTTAGAAAAGCATGCCTAGTTGACTTGAATTGCCTATTTGCTTAAGTTGCTTTAATTGTACTACGTGAAGCATGTTAGGCTAGAACTACTTGTTGCCTTGTATTTTTGCACTCTATTTCTGAATGTCTTCTTGTTGTGGCTGCGTATTTACTTTGGGACTACGGGACGATATCCAGGAAGATCCCCCTGCATATTTACTTTGGGACTACGGGACGGTATCCCAGGAGATCCCCTTGCATATTTACTTTGGGACTGCGGGACGGTATCCCGGGATATCCCCCTGCATATTTATTTTGGGACTGCGGGTTCGATTCCCGATAGATCCCCCTGCACATATGATGGACGATGGGACGGTATCCCGGGAGATACTTCAGATATACATATGATGGACTACGGGACGGTATCCCGGGAGATCCACTAGACAGTTGAGAAAAGGACTACAGGACGGTATCCTGGGAGATCCTCATTGTTACCATTGTTATTGAGCTGTACATATTCCATTTTTACTCTGTTCTTAGTGTTTATTATTGCCTGGTTCGACCAGTCTTATTTCACTGCTGTATCCATTATTAGTGTCTGTTTTCATACTGTAAATTCCTATTATATTGTTTAACCTCAGTAGGGCCCTGACCTTCCTCGTCACTACCCGATCGAGGTTAGGCTTGGCACTTACTGAGTACCACTGTGGTGTAATCATGCCCCTTTTACACATGTTTTTCATGTGCAGACCGAGGTACCTCCACCCAGGTGCAGTATCCCCGAGGTTGAGAGATTCAACAGAGACTTCGAGGTACATCTGCCACGTCGGCAGACCATGAGTCTCTATCTTATTCCAGATTTTGTGGAAAGCTTTTTCTTCCTCACATTTTGTTTAGACATTCTGGAGTTAGAGCAGTGTATTACATTTCTGTTAGCCTATGTTTCCCGTGAGTTTCCGGGTTTTGGGGTGATATTGTAGACTTCCGCATTTTTTTTTGGGTTGAATATGCCAAATGACATTTATATACAGTCTTTCTTTTAGGAAAAATCTTCACTTCATTGATTTCCTTGTCGTGCAATATTTTTGACATCAGTTCTAAACCTCTTTCTTCTATTGTCTCACAGATGGTGAGGACACGTGCTACTCAGGACGATCAGGCACCCGTGCCCCCTACTGCAGCCGTTAGAGGACGGGGCCGAGGTAGATGCCAAGGACGCGCACGTGGTGCAGCGCGAGCACCTGCGCGAGCTGCCGTCGAGGTACCACCAGCAGATCTAGCCAAAGTCCAGGCACCTGACAAGCCTATTGCCACTACTACTCTAGCGCTTCAGGAGACGTTAGCTTAGTTCATGTATATGTACACCACTCTGGCTCAAACAAGGTTGTTTCCCCTTGCTGCAGCCATATCCCAGGCCGGGGGAAGAGCACAAACTCCTGTCGCCCGCACTCCTGAGCAGCGAATGCATGTGGAGCAGGTCCCAGAGATCATTCCTGCACCGCCGGTAGTGCCAGCTCAGCCCGAGGATGGGTCAGCTGCTTCAGAGGACAAGGAAGGGATACTTGAGAGGTTCAAGAAGTATGATCCTCCGGTATTCAATGGACTAGCATCAGACGATGCCTTGGAGTTTCTAGAGGAGTGCAGCCGTATTCTTCGCACTATGGGCATAGCCGGATCTCGTTTTTCTCATTTTGGATCACGGTCATGCCTCCTTTCTTAGGCACACATTGCACCGGGCTCATCCAAGAACTATCGGTAATTGGGTAGACTACCCCAACATCTAACGACTTGATGATTTATTTCTTCACCACCTCTTGCATGGAAGGTTTTAACCTTTTTTGATGCTCCACACTGGGTTTACTTTCTCTCTACAATTGTATCTTGTGCTCACAAATTCCTGCGGGAATCCCTCGGATGTCCGCTATTGTCCATCCAATGGCTTGTCGGTGTTCCTTTAGGACATTCAACAAATGATCTACCTTCACATCATTCAACAAAGAAGAAACGACTAACAATAAATTATCATCAGAGCCAAGAAAGTTATACCTTAAGCGCGGTGGAAGTGGCTTAAGTTCAAGTTGTGGCTGATCAATAATTGAAGGTTTGGTGGGGGGAGAGACTCTATTCTCTAAGTGAAGAGAAAGTTTCTTTGGTGGATAAGTGTAGTACCCATGTCCTTCTAATGCATTCACCGATTCCATGTACCCCTCCATGTCTTCACCATCAAAATTCACCAATATGGCCTCCAAAGCCTCACCTAGACATTCTTCTTCCAACTTCATTTCAATTGCGTTTTCTACCTCATCAACAACATCAATGACTGAGATGATTTCACATGCATGGGGAACTTCATACCTTTATTGGAAGGTGACCTCTTCATCATTAACTCGGAACTTGATTTCATTTCGTTCCGAATCCATAAGTGCCCTTCCAGTAGCAAGGAATGGTCTCCCCAAGATGATAGGGATTTCTTTATCAACGGCCCTGTCAAGGATCACAAAATCAGCAGGAAGGAGAAACTTTACCATTTTCACAAGGACATCATCAACATTTCCCACTGGTCTTTTGATTGAACGATCGGCCATTTACAACCTCATTCTTGTAGGCCTCGGCATACCTAACATCGCTTTCTTGTAAATAGAAAGAGGCATCAAGTTAATGCTAGCCCCATTATCACAAAGAGCCCTTGCAAAATCTCGCAAGCCAATAGTGCATGGAATGGTGAAGGCTCCCGGGTCTTCTTTCTTTTGAACGGTAGTTGTTGCAATAAAGGAACTAACCCGGTGAGTCACATTCACCACTTTATTCTTGGTGGTTTTTTTATTTGTTATAAAGTCCTTCAAATATTTAGGAAAACCCGACATCTCTTGAAATGCTTCCACAAATGGGATTTTCACTAATAACTTCTTGAGAATGTCATAAAATTTATCGAGTTTGCTATTATCAACCCTCTAGCAAGTCTTTGAGGGAAATGAGGGGGAGGTCTAGGAATTGGTGCTAGAGATTTTGGTGCCTCTTTCACCTTTTCCTTTACCTATTCATGGTTTAATTCTTGGACTTTCACTTATTTTGGGAGCTTTTCAACTTCAACAACAATTAGCACCTCAACTTGTGCCTCAACCTCTTGCTCAAGATCGTCTACTACAACCATTTTGTTCATTTTCTCCTTGAAGTACTTTCCCGCTTCGCGCTATGATTGCCATGCAATGAGAAGTTGGGCCACTCCCATTACCTCTTGGGTTTGCAATTGTGTCATTTGGAAGTGTGCCTTTTAGCTTTGGATTTTGCTCTCTTAACAAAACTCTCATTTGCATTTCTAGTTTTTGTATGGATGCGGTGTGTGACCCCACAAGTTCGGCCATGTTTTTCATTGAAGTGTCGCTTCTTTCTTGGTTTTGCAATACTTTTTCAAGCATGTTATCCAATTTGGACTCACTTGAAGAACCTTCCTTCCACTGCGAAGAGTTAGAGTATTGCCCCTTTGGTGGAACATAGGGGTTTGAACTCCGGTTTGCATAGTTGTTGTTGTGGTTGCTCCAATTACCTTGACTTGATCCACCTTGATCATTATGCCACTGTTGATGGCCTTGCCCTTGCAGGTTAGTCCTCCATTTATTTTTTTGTCAATAACTACCTTGAGAATTATGGACATAGTTTGCTTCCTCGCAATCTTGATTTGACAAGGGTTGCATATCTTCCACAACATTTACCTTCTTCGTTTGGTTTTCCATGAACATCTTAGTTAACAAATTAATGATGGTGGCAATCCCGGAAATTACTTGGTCTCTCTCTTGATTCTCCTTAATCATATTGGTCAGAGAGTGAGTACCGTATGCAATTCCACTCGTGGTATCTTTCGAGTACCAAGCTTGATTGTGTTCTGCCATCTTGTTAAGAATTTGTGTGATCCTTGTGAATGATTTGTCCATAAAATATCCATCCGCCGCATTTTTTGCAATGGATGGTTCAACGGATCCAAACCCATGTAAAACTTCTCCAACAAGATTGTATCCAAAAAACCATGATTCAGCGACCTCACTAGGTATAACTTGAAACGATCCCATGCCTCATGTAGGTGTTCCCCGGTAGTTGCTTGAAGAAGAAAATTTTATCTCTGAGCTTGGATTCTTGCTTTGTGGGACTATTTGGCTAAGAAAGCATGGACGATTTCAAGCCAAGAGTGAATGGAATGAGGTGGTAGATTTTGGATCCATTTCCTTGCCTCTCCAACTAATGAGTACTTGAATACCCTCAGTCTTAGGGAATCATCTGTCACATTGTTCGCTTGTGCATGCACACACACCCAAGAAGTTTCAAAGATGTTGTGTTGGATCATCATCATTAGAATTTCTGAATAATCCCTCTGCCTTAAGCATTAGGATTAAACCATGTTCCACTTTCAAGGTAGCAGCATCAACTTGCGGAAGGAAAATGACATTTGTATCCTCGATGTATTCCTCTATATCCACAAAAGGATTTTCTTCCTCCTCTTACTCGGCCATGTTTACCTAGAACACTAAGTAAATCAAGCAAAGTGTGATGGAATATAAAAAGACGTAAAGTAAAGCACACACTAATTAGTACTTTCAAAACTGTATTCCCGACAACGACGCCAAAATTTGATACGCTCATGTTACACCTTAATAAATAGTTTTAAAGCGGTCGATGTCAAATATAATAAGCCAACTAGGTTGGGGTCGAATCCCACAGGGAATATGTGTGAAAAGATTACTTGAATAGTGTGAAACTTGACTTAAATCGTAATTCTATTCCGTTAGCTAAAAAGAGTGTTGTAATTGTGTGTAGTAAAGAAGACTATAATATTGTGAGATTGTAATTAATTTGATTAAAGAAACCAAGGTTGTGTCCCCTTCAATAGCATGTGATGTTACCGTTGTTAATATGATATATTTATAATGGGAGGTCCTTTGATATGCAAATGATTTCTTAGTGACTACTCAATATTTTTCAATAGTTGAGTAATATTTTGTCTTTATGATGTTTCCAAATATAAAAAGAGTTGCAATTAAGAATAACCAATTTATGCCAAATAGAATCCACTTATTCCTAAGCGATTCTATTAAATAAGGTTTAAAGCCTTGAGTTTTTGATATTCAATTCTACCAAACCCTAACCCACTTTTCCAAGTAGAGGAAGACTAAAATGGAATTTGTTAATGTTTGAAACCACCAACAATAAATGAAGTATGAGAAATGAATAAATATCAACCAATCATTTTATATATATATATATATATATATTAAATGGTAAACATCCATTAATATTACACCTATTTAGGGTCCACAACCTTAGTATTTAAGATTAGCCACTCATACTAAAATACAAAGATAAAACAATAATTAAAGTCATAAAGCTTACAAAAGTGCAAGAATATCTCTTTAAAAGATTCCAAAATAATGGGATATTCAATGCCTTCAATGTAGCCTCTTTTTAAACAAGATGACCCACAAAAACCCTAGTAAATCTATTTATAGTGGACTAAAGGTCAGTGTCAAAATTGGACAAAAATGTCCCTACAGAACACTTTTGCGCCCTGCATACTTGTCGCATATCACGTATGCGGTCTGCTTAACTTCCTAATGCATAGAAGAACCTCAGTTCTCCAAACTTAGAATTTGACCGCATCTCAATTATGTGGTCATCATATCCATTATGCGACCACATTTTCCCTCGTAGAAGTGCTTCTCAGCTTTCTTGATTTCAGTTATGTGGTCATTATGCGGTCCGCATATGTGTTATGTGAACGCATAATGGACTAAATTTTCTTCTCTTCAATTGACCATGAGTCTGCTTCAGTTTGCGGTGATTATGCAGTCCACATATGACTTCTGCGATCGCATGCTTGCAACATTCCTGCCCTTTTGTGGCGTTTTGACTTCTTTTCTATGTTTTTGAGTCCTCAAGCCTCATGCACTGCAAAATACCAAAACTTCTTAAGAATTAACTAAAAATGCATTTATAGACGAACTAAGGTCTATGTAATTGGTATCAAAAGTGCCAAAATTCTATGGCACATCAGTCGTAGATTCTAGAGGCGAGCCGCAGAATCAGGCTCGTAGATGTGGTGTCCTTTTCGCAGGTGCGCCCAATGCTGGGCTTGGAGCTTTCCGCAGATGCGGCCCATGGTTTGCATAAGCGAAAATGCTGGAGGCAGTGATGTACATTTAATACGGTACTTAGGCCATTTGGGCTCATTTACTTCACTTCTTGGACGATATTTGGAGGTTCTTCGAGAGGGGTTTTCACATAGCTATTGAAGGTATGTAATTTCTATCCAATGTAAGTTAAATACATATATTATGAGTAGATTTTAAAATTAAAAAATTGTGAATATTATTGATAAAAATGGGATTTAACGACAAATATGATTATGGAATTGGGTAAAAATTATATATTTGAGTTCGTGAGGTTATGGTTAACAATTATCTTTCAAAGTTTTCGGAATCTGGGCACGGGGACCAGGTGATGAATTCTAGAAATCTTCCAATTTGGGTTGGGTAATTACTCTAATAGTTAAATTATGAACTTTTGAGCATGTATTGATTAATTTATATAACCTTTGACATGTTTTGAATCGTTTGGCACCGAGTTGAGGATTTAAAGCACATTTGTGGATCAGAAGTGAGCTTGAAAATGATGTAAGTCTCTTGCCTAACCTTGTAAGAGAGAACTCATCCCCTTAGGCGTATTCCTCATTGTGAATTACTTGTGCAGGCAGCTACATACGCACTAGGTGACGAGAGTCCGTGCGTAGCTATATTCCATGAGATGTTCGTTTAGTCTTAGCTTTACACGATGCCTTGATGGTAATGTCATGTTTTTTATGCATATTAAATGTCTTAATTAAAGCTAAGATTTGGGAAAGGTTGAAACTCTCTAATTTAGATTTCATATTTTTGGGAAAAATTGAGGAATATATAATAATTCTGAGAAATCCATATCCACTAGCGTGACAAGTATTCCGTGAGTGAGGTAAACTTATCTACTCTCATGGGAGTGGGCAGTTCACCTTATCAGTTCAATAGATACGTCTATGGCTCATGCCGTTCGACCCTCGGCTGCACACAATATATTTTTTGAACGGGCCATACGACCTCGACATAATTCGTGCGTAACTCGAAGCCTTGTTATACTTGACATTTTTTTTATGGCTTGAGAGGTTATAATTATTAATGACAGAACCTGGAAATCAGCTAGTAGTGAAGGAATTATGTAATTACTGCGTGTTATTGAGTTATTATTATTGTTTATATAACCCATGATTATTTAGAATATCTGTATTTTCTGTTAGCCCATAGTAAGTATTGAAGTCGACCCTTCATCACTACTTCTTCGAGGTTAGACTAGATACACACTGTGCACATGTTGTTTATGTACTGACACTACACTTTTGCACTAACCATGCATGATCTGAGGCAGGTGCATCTGGCTGTCATACTAACGCGCACCCCCGTTACCTCGAGGACTAGTGGTGAGCTGCTTCCTGAGCCGTTCTACAAGACATGGAGTCTCTATTTTGTATTTTATCTTTGTCTACTCTATTTCAGACAGTAGTTTGAGTTTTGTATATCCTACTAGTTACTCATACACTTGTGACACCAGGTCTTGACACACATACTCTTAGACTTTATGGTTTTGGAGTATTTATGTCATTACAATTGCTCACTCGGTTTCCTTCGTTTTATTTTATTAAATTTTATACTGCTTGATTTCTTAAAAAATGAGATTTAGTTAATTTGAAACTTATTAAAAAGAGTAATCATATGGTCAGTTCACCGTTGGCTTGCCTAGCAGCAACGTTGGGCGCCATCACGACCTACCGGAGAAATTGCACCGTGATAAAAAATCAACATGTCATCGACATATAAAAAAAATTATTACTCTATACTCTTTTGTGAATTTAGAGTAAATGCACTTGTCTGCATGATTATGTATGAACCTGTTTGATAGTATTACACTGTCAAACCTTTCACGACACTATTTAGTGCTTGTTTGAGACCATACAGAGACTTTATCAATTTACAAACTTTCTTCTAGTTTCTCGAAAGATTAAATCCTTCATGTTTTGCATATATATATTTCTTCACAAAGGTTTCCTTTTCAAAAGGCCGTCTTAACATCCATTCGATGTATGTAAAGATCAAAAATAGAGGCCAAGGATAAAAGGACTCTAATGGATGTTATTCTTGTAACAGGAACATAAGTATCTAAATAGTCTGTGCCTTCCTTTTGAGTGAAAGCTTTTTCAACTAATCCTGCCTTAAAGGTTTGGACAGAACCATTTGTGTTGTACTTTCTTCTAAAGAACCACTTACAACCTATATGATTTGATCCAAGAGAAAGATACTCTAAAACCCAAGTGTTGTTGGATATACTTGAGCCCATTTCATCATTAATGGCCTCTTTCCAAAAGGCAACGTCTCTAGAAGACATTGCTTCTTGAAACATATTTGGGTGTTCTTAAACATTCAATACAATAGGAATTTGATTACAGACGTTTGTCCTATCTCCTTTAACAAGAAATACCATAGACTCTGAATAAATAAAATCAGAACCAAGATGTTTTTCTTTTCTTATTCTTTTGATTTTTCTTGGTTCTATCTGCATATTATCACTTTTTTCTTTATTTGTAGTAATTTCAGAAAGTGACAATTTATTTACATTAATACGTTTTCCATTTACTTTAGTCATTCCATCAACATTTTCATTTATAAATCTGTATTCAATAAATTCAAAATGTATAGATTCTATAATGACATCAGATTGTAGATCTAGCAGTCTATATACTTTGGAGTGTTGTGCATACCCTACAAAAAACTTTTAATTACTCTAGGACCCAATTTTGTTCTTTGATGGTCAGGTACTTTATAATAGGATATACACTCCCACACTTTAAAATAATTTAAACTTGATTTTCTACCATTACAAAGCTCATAAGGCGAAACATTAACACTTTTTGAAGGCACTCTATTTAGAGTATAACATGCAGTTAGTAGTGCTTCATCCCATAAATTATAAGGCAAATGTTAGTTAAGTAACATAGCATTAACCATGTCTCCCAAATTTCTATTTGTTCTCTCCGCCAACCCATTTTGTTGAGGAGTATATAGAGCACTCGTAACGACCCGACCGATCGTTTTGAGCATTTCCATCTCGTTCAGCTATTTGAAGCCTTAAGTAGCATTATTTTATGTGTTGCGACTTATGTTAATCATAGGATTAGATTTTTAGGTTAATTAGAATTGATTTGGAAGAATGATTCTCAACTCGAAAACTTTTAACTGGAAGAGTTGACCAAGTTTGACTTTTCAGTATTTGAACTTAGAGTGGAGTTTTGATGGTTCCGTCAACTCTGTTGGGTGATTTAGGACTTAGGAGCGTGCTTGGATTTTCATTTTGATGTTTCTAGAAGGTTTCGGCACAAATTGGCAAAAATTGAAGGTTTGGAAAGTTCATAAGTTTGACTGGAACTTGAGTTTGAGGATATCAGATTGTGATTCCGGGAATTGGAATAGCCTCGTTATGTAACTCGGGACTTGTGTGAAAATTTGAGTTCATACCGGGATGATTTGATATGTTCGGCGCGAGTTTTGGAAATTAAGTTCAAAGTCCATATATTTTGATTTGAGGTTGATGCCTCGAGTAGGTCCTTATTATGTTATGGGACTTTTTGGTATATTTGGACGGGGTCCCGAAGGGCTCGAGGTGAATTTTTCACATAGTTTGGATCATTTCAAATGGTTTTTTCATTGCTAGTTTTCTGCTGTTACCTGTTGCTTCTGGCATTCTTCGCTATCACGAAGGATTGACCGTGATCGTGGAAGGTGTTTTGTCAGTGGAGCTATTTGTTCTCCGCGTTCGCGCTTCTGAGGTCGCGTTCCCACTGGGTTGAATATTTTAATGTTCGCGTCTGCGTCCATGGCTATGCGTTCGCGTAGTGTTGAGCAGGGGTTGGTCACTCTATATGGATTCTTCATTGCGTTCGCAGTGAGTTTTTCGCAATCGCAAAAGTCTGGTAGTGTGTTTCATCGTGTTCACGAGGGTTTTTCCGCGAAAGGGTAATGCAAAGTGAGGCAGTGTGGGTTTGTTATTTGCGAATGCGAGGCTTCTACCGCGTTCACGTAAAGAGGATGTCTGGGCAGAAATATAAAGTACTCTATTTTGAGGGTTTCAATCATATTTACATTTTTGGAGCTATGGAGCTCAGATTGAGGCGATTCTTGAAGAAAATTTTACCATATGAATTGGGGTAAGTTTTCTCTACTCAGTTTTGGTTATATTTCATGAATTGATATTCATTTTTTAGAAATTGGTTGATGAATTCAAATAGGAGATTGATGGTTTTGGCCTAAAGTTTCATAATGTGAATTTTTGAGTTTTGAACATCGAATTGGAGTCGGATTTGAGTGAAACTAGTATGGTGAACTCGTAATTGAATGAGTTGTCGGATTTTATGAGTGATGTCGGATCTCAAGGTGTGGACAAGGGTGTGACTTTTGGCCGGTTTTGGTATTTGTTAAAGGATTCTATCTTTATACTTTGGAATTGTTTCCTTCGGTTTATACATTGTATTTGAGATTCTCTTGGCTTGTTTTGAGCCGTTCGGAGGTCCGTACCCACATGATGGAAATTTTGGAGCATCGCATGACTTGCTCGGTATAGGAATCGGCTTTTCCGAGGTAAGTAACACTTCTAAACTTGGTGCTGAGGGTATGAAACCTTGAATTACGTGTTATACGATTGGTGTTGAGGTGACACACATACTAGATGACGGCCGTGTGGGCGTGCACCATGTAACTTGTAATTCTGTTATTTCTGTGGTACTGTGTAGCTACCTAGTCTTGTCTGTAACCATAAGATCTTTACGCACTAGAGCTATTGAGCTGTGATTCATGTTAAAAACCATGTCTAAGCTACGTGATTATTCTGTTGGGACCCATTGAGGCTGTTACTACTATTGAGTTATTTGCTTACATTGTAATTTCATACTCAATCATGTTCATCCATTTCATGACTTGCTCGGTATAGGAATCGGCTTGTCCAAGGTAAGTAACACTTCTAAACTTGGTGCTGAGGGTATGAAACCTTGAATTGCGTGTTATACGATTGGTGTTGAGGTGACACACATACTAGATGACAGGCGTGTGGACGTGCACCATGTAACTTGTAATTCCGTTATTTCTGTGGTACTATGTAGCGACCTGATCTTATCTGTAACCATGAGATCTTTACGCACTAGAGCTATTGAGCTGTGATTCATGTTAAAAACCATGTCTAGGCTACGTGCTTATTCTGTTGGGACCCATTGAGGCTGTTACTACTGTTGAGTTATTTTCTTACATTGTAATTTCATACTCAATCATGTTCATTCATTTCATATCATACATCAGCCTGTGTTCCTACATATTGATACATCACAACATTATTTTTGGTGTGATATTTCATGACATTGAGAGTCCGAGAGACTAGAGAGATTGATGACTGAGTGAGGCTGAGAGCCTGAGTTTGAGGATATTTATGGAATCGGGCTACACGCCACAACATGTTTAATTGAATTTATGCCATGATTGGCTTGATATAGCGCTTTGGCTAAAGTAGCCCATCTGGAGGCCTCTTTCCAAAAGGCAACGTCTCTAGAAGACATTGCTTCGTGAAATGTATTCGGGTGTTCTTCAACATTCAATACAATAGGAATTTGATTAAAAACGTTTGTCCTATCTCCTTTAACAAGAAATACCATAGACTCTGAAGAAATAAAATCAGAACCAAGATGTTTTTCTTTTCTTATTCTTTGGATTTTTCTTGGTTCTATTTGCATATCATCACTTTTTTCTTTATTTGTAATAATTTAAGAAAGTGACAATTTATTTGCATTAATACGTTTTCCATTTACTTTAGTCATTTCATCAACATTTTCATTTATAAATCTGTATTCAATAAATTCAAAATGTATAGATTCTATAATGACATCAGATTGTAGATCTAGCCGTCTATATACTTCGGAGTGTTGTGCATACCCTACAAAAAACTTTTAATTCCTCTAGCACCCAATTTTGTTCTTTGATGGTCAGGTACTTTATAATAGGATATACACTCCCTCACATTAAAATAATTTAAATTTGATTTTCTACCATTACAAAGCTCATAAGGCGAAACATCCACACTTTTTGAAGGCACTCTATTTAGAGTATAACATGCAGTTAGTAGTGCTCCACCCCATAAATTATGTGGCAAATGTTAATTAAGTAACATAGCATTATCCATGTCCACCAAAGCTCTATTTTTTCTTTTCGCCAACCCATTTTGTTGAGGAGTATTGGGAGCACTTGTAATGACCCGACCGGTCGTTTTGAGCATTTCCATCTCGTTCAGCTATTTGAAGCCTTAAGTAGCATCATTTTATGTGTTATGACTTGTGTGAATCGTCGGTTTTGATTTTTGGGTTAATCAGAATTGATTTGGTAGAATGATTCTCAACTCGAAAGCTTTAAACTGGAAGAGTTGACCAAGTTTGACTTTTCAGTATTTGACGTTGGAGTGGAGTTTTGATGGTTCCGTTAGCTCTGTTGGGTGATTTAGAACTTAGGAGCGTACTTGGATTTCCATTTTGATTTTTCTAGAAGGTTTCAACACATATTAGAAAAAATTGAAGGTTTGGAAAGTTCATAAGTGTGACTGGAACTTGGGATTGAGGATATGAGATTGTGATTCCGGGAATTGGAATAGCTTCGTCATGTACTTCGGGACTTGTTTGAAAATTTGGGTTCATACCTGGTTGATTTTATATGTTTCGACGCGAGTTTTGGAAATTTAATGTTCAATGTCCATATATTTTTATTTGAGGTTGATGCCTCGAGTAGGTCCTTATTATGTTATGGGAGTTGTTGGTATATTTGGACGGGGTCCCGAAGGTCTCGGTGTGTGTTTTGGACATAGTTTGGATCATTTCAAATGGTTTTTGCATTGCTGGTTTTCTGCTGTAACCTGTTTCTTCTGGCATTCCTCACGATCATGAAGGCGTGGCCGTGATCGTGGAAGGTGTTTTGTTAGTGGAGCTATTTGTTCTCCGCATTCGCGCTTCTAAGGTCGCGTTCGCACTGGGTTCAATATTTTAGTGTTCGCGTACGTGTCCATGGCTATACGTTCGCGTAGTGTTGAGCAGAGGTTGGTCACTCTATATGGATTCTTCATCGCGTTCGCTGTGTGTTTTCGCGATCGCAAAATTCAGGTAGTGTGTTTCATCGCGTTCACGAGGGTTTTTCCGCAAAAGGGTAATGCAAAGTGAGGCAGTGTGGGTTTGTTCTTCGCGAATGCGAGGCTTCTACCGCGTTCACGTAAAAAGGATGTCTGGGCAGAAATATAAAGTACTCTATTTCGAGATTTCAACCATTTTTACATTTATAGAGCTATGGAGCTCGGATTGAGGCGATTCTTGAAGAAAATTTCACCATATGAATTGGGGTAAGTGTTCTTTACTCGGTTTTGTTTATATTTCATGAATCCATATTCATTTTTTAGAAATTGGTTGATGAAATGAAAGAGGAGACTGAGGGTTTTGGCCTACAGTTTCATAATGTGAATTTTTGAGTTTTGAACATCGAATTGGAGTCGGATTTGAGTGAAACTAGTATGGTGAACTCGTAATTGAATGGGTTGTCGGATTTTATGAGTTCTGTTGGGTTTCGAGGTGTGGACCAGGATATGACTTTTGGCCAGTTTTGGTATTTGTTTAAGGATTCGATCTTTATAGTTTGGAATTGTTTCCTCAGGCTTTATATGTTGTATTTGAGATTCTTTTGCGAGTTTTGAGCCGTTCGGAGGTCGGTAGGCGCGGGATGACATTTTTGGAGCATCCTATGGCTTGCTCGGTATTGGAATCGGCTTGTCCGAGGTAAGTAACACTTCTAAACTTGGTGCTGAGGGTACGAAACCTTGAATTGCGTGTTATACGATTGGTGTTGAGGTGACACGCATACTAGGTGACGGGCGCGTGGGCGTGCACCATGTAACTTGTAATTCCGTTATTTTTGTGGTACTGTGTAACTATCTGATCTTATCTGTAACTATGAGATCTTTACACACTAGAGCTATCGAGCTGTGATTCATGTTAAAAACCATGCCTAGCTACGTGCTTATTCTGTTGGGACCCATTGAGGCTGTTACTACTGTTGAGTTATTTTCTTGCATTGAAATTTCATACTCAATCATGTTCATTCATTTCATATCATACCTCAGTATTTGTTCCTACTTATTGATACATCATATTATTATTTTTGGACTGATATTTCATGACATTGAGAGTCCGAGAGACTAGAGAGATTGATGACTGAGTGAGGCTGAGAGCCTGATTGTGAGGATATTTACGGGATCGGGATACATGCCACAACATGTTTCATTGATTTTATGCCATGATTGGCTTGATATAGCGCTTTGGATAAAGTAGCCTATCTGGAGGCCTCTTTCCAAAAGGCAACGTATCTAGAAGACATTGCTTCTTAAAACGTATTTGGGTGTTCTTCAACATTCAATACAATAGGAATTTGATTAGAGACGTTTGTCCTATCTCCTTTAACAAGAAATACCATAGACTCTGAAGAAATAAAATCAGAACTAAGATGTTTTTCTTTTCTTATTCTTTGGATTTTTCTTGGTTCTATTTGCATATCATCACTTTTTTCTTTATTTATAATAATTTAAGAAAGTGACAATTTATTTGCATAAATACGTTTTCCATTTTTTTTAGTCATTTCATCAACACTCCCACACTTTAAAATGATTTAAATTTGATTTTCTAACATTACAAAGCTCATATGGAGAAACATCCACACTTTTTGAAGGCACTCTATTTAGAGTATAACATGCAGTTAGTAGTGCTTCACCCCATAAATTTTGTGACAAATATTAATTAAGTAACATAGAATTAAATATGTCCACCAAGGTTCTATTTTTTCTTTCCGCCAACCCATTTTGTTGAGGAGTATAGGGAGCACTTGTATTTACCCGACCGGTCGTTTTGAACATTTCTATCTCGTTCAGCTATTTGAAGCCTTAAGTAGCATCATATTATGTGTTGTGACTTGTGTGAATCGTCGGTTTTGATTTTTAGGTTAATCAGAATTGATTTGGAAGAATGATTCTCAACTCGAAAGGTTTAAACTGGAAGAGTTGACCAAGCTTGATTTTTCAGTATTTGACCTTGGATTGGAGTTTTGATGGTTCCGTTAGCACCGTTGGGTGATTTAGGACTTAGGAGCGTTCTTGGATTTCCATTTTGATGTTTCTAGAAGGTTTCAACACAAATTGGCGAAAATTGAAGGTTTGGAAAGTTCATAAGTTTGACTGGAACTTGAGTTTGAGGATATCAGATTGTGATTCCGGGAATTGGAATAGCTTCGTCATGTAATTCGGGACTTGTTTGAAAATTTGGGTTCATACCGGGTTGATTTGATATGTTTCGGCGCGAGTTTTGGATAGATTTTTATTTTAGGTTGATGCCTCGAGTAGGTCCTTACTATGTTATGGGACTCGTTGGTATATTTGGACGTGGTCCCGAAGGGCTCGGGGTGAGTTCTGGACATAATTTGGATCATTTCAAATGGTTTTTGCATTGCTGGTTTTCTGCTGTTACCTGATTGTTTCTGGCAATCTTCACGATCACAAGGGCTTGGCCGTGATCGTGGAAGGTGTTTTGAATATTTTAGTGTTCGCGTCCGCGTCCATGGCTATACGTTCGCGTAGTGTTGAGCAGGGGTTGGTAAGTTTATATGGATTCTTCCTCGCGTTCGCAATGAGTTTTTCGCGATCGCGAAAGTTCGGTAGTGTGTTTCATCGCGTTCACGAGGGTTTTTCCGCGAAAGGGTAATGCAAAGTGAGGCAATGTGGGTTTGTTCTTCGCAAATGCGAGGCTTCTACCGCGTTCACGTAAAGGGGATGTCTGGGCAAAAATATAAAGTTCTCTATTTAGAGGGTTTCAACCATATTTATATTTATGGAGCCATGGAGCTCGAATTGAGGCGATTCTTGAAGAAAATTTCACCATATAAATTGGGGTAAGTGTTCTCTACTCGATTTTGATTATATTTCATGAATCCATATTCATTTTTTAGAAATTGGTTGATGAATTCAAAGAGGAGATTGAGGGTTTTAGCCTAAAGTTTTATAATGTGAATTTTTGAGTTTTGAACATCGAATTGGAGTCGGATTTGAGTGAAAGTAGTATGGTGAACTCGTAACTGAATGGGTTGTCGGATTTTATGAGTTCTGTCGGGTTTCGAGGTGTGGACCAGGGTGTGACTTTTTTCCGGTTTTGATATTTCTTTAAGGATTCGATCTTTATACTTTGGAATTGTTTCCTCAGGCTTTATATGTTGTATTTGAGATTCTTTTGCTAGTTTTGAGCTGTTCGGAGGTCGGTACGCGCGGTATGAAATTTTCTGAGCATCACATGGCTTGCTCAGTATTGGAATAGGCTTGTCCGAGGTAAGTGAAACATATAAACTTGGTGCTGAGGGTATGAAACCTTGAATTGCGTGTTATACGATTGGTGTTGAGGTGACACACATACTAGGTGACGGGCGTGTGGGCGTGCACCATGTAACTTGTAATTCCGTTATTTCTGTGGTGCTGTGTAGCTACCTGATCTTATATGTAACCATGAAAGATATTTACGCACTAGAGGTATTGAGTTGTGATTCATGTTAAAAACCATGTCTAGGATACATGCTTATTCAGTTTGGACCCATTGAGGCTATTACTACTGTTGAGTTATTTGCTTACATTGCAATTTCCTATTCAATCATGTTCATTCATTTCATATCATACCTCAATCTCTGTTCCTACATATTGATACATCACATCATTTTTTTTGGTCTGATATTTCATGATATTGAGAGTCCGAGAGACTAGAGGGATTGATTGCTGACTGAGGCTGAGAGCCTGATTGTGAGTATATTTATGGGATCGGGCTACACGCCACAACATGTTTCATTGATTTTATGCCATGATTGGCTTGATATAGCGCTTTAGCTAAAGTAGCCCATCTGGAGGCCTCTTTCCAAAAGGCAACGTCTCTAGAAGACATTGCTTCGTGAAACGTACTTGGGTGTTGTTCAACCTTCAATACAATAGGAATTTGATTAGAGACGTTTGTCCTATCTCCTTTAACAAGAAATACCATAGACTCTGAAGAAATAAAATCAGAACTAAGATGTTTTTCTTTTCTTATTCTTTGGATTTTCTTGGTTATATTTGCATATCATCACTTTTTTCTTTATTTGGAATAATTTCAGAACGTGACAATTTATTTGCATTAATATGTTTTCCATTTACTTTAGTCATTTCATCAACATTTTCATTTATAAATCTATATTAAATAAATTCAAAATGTATAGATTCTATAATGACATCAGATTGTAGATCTAGCAGTCTATATACTTTGGAGTGTTGCATACCCTACAAAAAACTTTTTCCTCTAGGAACCAATTTCGTTCTTTGATGGTCATGTACTTTATAATAGTATATACACTCTCACACTTTAAAATAATTTAAATTTGATTTTCTACCATTACAAAGCTCATAAGGCGAAACATCCATACTTTTTGAAGGCACTCTATTTAGGGTATAACATGTAGTTAGTAGTGCTTCATCCCATAAATTATGTGGCAAATGTTAATTAAGTAACATAGTATTAACCACGTCCACCAAAGTTCTATTTTTTTCTTTCTGCCAACCCATTTTGTTGAGGAGTATAGGGAGCACTTGTAATGACCCGACCGATCGTTTTGAGCATTTCCATCCCGTTCAGCTATTTGAAGCCTTTAGTAGCATCATTTTATGTGTTGTGACTTGTGTGAATCGTCAGTTTTGATTTTTAGGTTAATCAGAATTGATTTGGAAGAATGATTTTCAACTCGAAAGCTTTAAACTGGAAGAGTTGACCAAGTTTGACTTTTTAGTATTTGACCTTGGATTGGAGTTTTGATAGTTCCGTTTGCTCTATTGGGTGATTTTGGACTTAGGAGCATGCTTGGATTTTGTCGTGCCCCCTCTGTTTTCCCCGAGCGCTCCCTTCGGGGCCCGGTCGAAAGGGGTTTATGACAATGGGTTGAGACAACTCGTTCCTTTTGGGAAAGGGATTTTCATATTTTAAAGATTCAACACCTAAAAACTTTAACGATGTGTTAGGGAAACTAAAGGTTTCAATTACAACTACATTACTAACCAGAGATTGGGTAATGGCTTGAAATTATCCTTAGGGGAAGGTGTTAGGCACCCCTCAGGATCCACAAGTGTGGTTCCCGTCCAAATGGTTTTTTTTGAATTTGTACGGCTTAGAAAATAAACAAATAAAGGCTAAAATACGAGGGGATTTAAGTCTTAAGCATGCAGATGTTTGGAACCAGTAAACAAGATTAGCTTTTGAAAGGATTACAATCTGAGCATATAAACGGTATCCTAGGTTTATAATAATATGGATCACATCAATGCAATACCCGGTAATCACTTCTCGAAGAGGGGATACACGTGGTATTAGCGCACCGGTCATCATATTCATATACGCTTTCCCACCCCGTGAAAGCAACTAAATTGAGTATTGGCCTCGACCTCTATTGCATGTTGTTACCCGTCCCTTCCTATCAGTCCCGGAGGAAATTAGGACTACTATCCTAAGGAGGTGCTAGGCAGACCCTCAGGTTTTAAAGGTAAAAATGCTAAGGCGACATATAATGAACAAGTAGAACTGCAGATAAAGGGGGTAGCACATAAACAGGAAATGGCTCAAAGACCTCCACTAACAGTGAACATAAACAACATGTATCATACACAATTAAAGTCCATATTCAGGTTCTGATCCTAAGCATGATATCTAAGTGATAACACAAAGACAGATTTATTGCATAACTCAAAGAGGAAGTCTTAATCAGGCTTGCCTACTGGTTTTAAGCATGTTGAAAGTTGAACACTAATCACAAAGGACAGTTATGGTTTTATATTTTAAGTTGATTACCTAAGGCTTGCCTAGGTGTAAGATAACATGCAACAGTTATTCAGATTGTTTATAGCTAATAACATGCAATTCTAGGTGTTGAAGATGTGCAAGGACTAATTACCAGTTGTTTAGAATAGGGGATTGTTTTAGATATCTGTATTTAGACTAAGTGCAGTTAAATGAATACGATCCTATAGCATGATGTCCAATGCAACATGATGCATAGTAACCTAAACAGGATTTCTAAATGCACATAAAATCACAACATTATGCACTGTTTTAGGAATAGGAAGAGTACATCTTATTAATGTTAATTACTTAGAAACAGGATCTCTAAGTGCGCAGGCTTTGTGAGACATGATTGCAGTTTATTTATCCTAGGACAAGACTTCTAATGAAGTTTCAGAACATTTTTACATGGACAAAATCACAGAATAGTAGTTTATTTTATTGTTATTATTTATCCTATCGGTAGGATTTCTAAGCGTAGATGAGATGTTGAATACAATACACATAAATCCTAAGTAGCATGATATCTAATGCATGGACATACGAACCTACACATGATCTCTATCGCACAGATAGGGAATAAAAACCTAAGCATGGTTTCTACCCTTGTAATAGCTAGACATGCATAGTTACACCTCCCGTTTCACTATCCAACCCCAGAATTATTTACAAATTATTACAGGCCAAGGATTATGGATTACACAACCAGAAGTGAAAAAAGAAGAAGTTATTCTATAGGGAGCCTTCAATTAGCCCCAAATCCTCTAAACCTCATTGCCATAAGGTATTCATAGCCTTTTCACAGTCCGGGTGTGTCAAAGTTCCCTAAGGACCTCAAGGGCTCCCGGGCAGTGCTCATACCCAGACTTAGTAACCAGGAGTTAAACATATGTAGTGTGGAAATTCTAGCCTCAGTGTGTCAGAGTTCATAGGGAACTCAAGGTCCCAAAGCAGTGCTCACAGTGAGGGGCAGAACTTAAAGGTCTAGGAATCAAGTGAAGTGCAAGAGATAAATTTGAAGGTTTTGACACAAAACAACACTGGATTGATTCAGTAAATAAAGAAGTTTTCTGAAAAGGTTTTGATCAGTAATGAAACAACTTGAATATATTGTAAACATGTTTGGAAAAGTAGCAACCAACTCGCACAGGTTCAACACATTCAAGCATAGATTTCACTCGGAGACAATGGGGATTGTGGACTCATAGAAACATAATAGCATTAGAGAAGTATTAGAGTGTCACAGACTAGTATTGAGTCTGAAACAATGCAATTAGTCACCAAGAATTCATGCCAAGATATAAACATAATCATATTCGAGGGAGTACTGGGAGAGGGTAGGACATAATTACACATAGGTTTAAGAAACACATGTTAAGTAACTTAAAGGGCAATTATAGTATCCTAGGGATTGCATGTTGAGGCTATAAGGGAAGAGATACCCAGAACCAAACTATGTAATATGTGAAACTAGTTGCAAGTAGGACAACATAACCATAAGTAAAAGGAAACCAGAAGCAGGATGCATCGTAATAACCAAAGAAACATGTTGGAGACTATAACTATAAACTGGAAACATATTAGTTGAAGACAGCAAATACAGAATAAGAGGCAAGTAGAATAGCTAGTCTTGGATTATAGCCGACAAGCAATAGCAAACAATCGAGAGAAGAATAGTAGATTGTGTGTGTGTTAGCAAGAGAGAATAGAACAAGGTCTATATTTTTTTCGTTAATGAAATAGTGGTGTGTATATATAGTTTTTGAAAACCAGAAGTGAATAAGGTAGGAAATCAAAATAAACCAGTAATTAGGAACTGAGCATCAATCAATACCCAATAAGTATAAGTATTCCTTAATTGAAGGGATCGAGGTCAAACGACTAGCAGGCAAAACAACAAATAAGGAAAGTTCCCATACGTGAAATGCATATGACATATAAGGAAATAATTTCAAATCAGTACAAGCATACAATAGAGGCTAGGTTCACAGACTCTAATTAAGGGAATGGGAATCAATTAACAACTCCTTAGTTGAAGGGATCGAGTTCAAACGACAAGCAGGCAAAACAACAAATAAGGAAAGTTCCCATATGTGACATGCATATGACATATAAGGAAACAATTTCAAATCAGTACAAGCGTACAATAGAGGCTAGGTTCACAGACTCTAATTAAGGGAATGTGAATCAATTAACAACAACTAAATCATGTAACAAGGTAAAAAATGGACTAAGGTCGGAAATTAATCTGTAAAGTCTCAAATCAAAAGGAATCAGGGATTCAAAATAATAAATCAGGAACCCTACCAAACTAAAATTACAGAGAATCATGGATTCAAACAGGAGTAACTACAATCAAAGGAAACTAACATGAATCGAATAAATCACATGCAAGAGGTCAGAAACCCTAATAGTAAAAGCATGTGAAATCAAGGATTCTCATGAACTTATAGGGAAAACAGAAAGATAAAGGGTACATCAAGGAAAGAATAACAGAGGGTAAAACATCACGAAATCATAAAGCTCATGCATATGTAAACAATATTGAAGACAAAGTCAAGTAATAATTCGGATAAGAGAGGAAAAAAATCAAATAAATTAATAAAACATAGTAAAGACCCAAGGATAATGCTGAAAACATCATCGGAAAATCATTTTAAAGCGGAGTCATGAAACCCTAGTTGAAAACGAAGAGTCATTTTAGAGAAAATCGGAGAGTTTTTTGAGGGAAACAATGAAATAGCTCAAAACATATACAAATCTATCATATATCTAAAGAATCGGGAGAGTTTTAAAAATTTAGGGTTTCAAAGAGAACCCATAGAGATAAAGAAAAACCTCAAACGTCGCTAGTTTAACCACTAAAGGTCATAGACCTTGTTTGAACAGCCGGAGATAGTCGTAGATGGCCGGAGGGTGACGAGCACAGTTCCAGGAGGTAGGAGGATTCAACCCAGGTCTCTTGAAGACCTTAGAGATGGAAAACATCGGTGTGAGGGAACCGCAGGAGGTAGGAGGATGGTGAGAGCTTCATGGTCTCCGGCGAAGAGACGGCCGGAGAAGGCGTAGAGACTCACCGGAGCCCAAAGAGACTTAGAGAGATAGAGAGATAATTTGAGAGATGAGGGACCGGTGAGAATGAGAGGGGTCAGGGGGTTAGTCTAGGTTAATTAAGGAAGGTCGAATCCGGGTCGTTGATCAAAATCGATCAACGACCAAGATTAAATCAAGTCTGGACCGAGTATCTTTAGTGGATTGGGCCTGGGTATTGTACGGATTTGGTTGGGTTGCTTGGGCTGGTTTCAGTAGGCTGAAATTGAATTAAATTGGGCTATGATTTAAATAGGAAGGGGTTGATTGTTAAATAACCCGATTAAATAGATAAATAATTAATCAAAATAGCTAATAATTACATAAAATTAAATTAATGCTAAATAGATGAAATTAAGCTAATTAACTAATATTTAAAATATAAAATGACTAACTATTAAATTAAAATGGCCTAAATGTACAATTAGGCTATAATTGCAAAATTGTCGTAATTATAGCCAAATAATGCCAAATTGGCTAATTTGTGAAATAATGAAATCCTAATAGGATTAAAATGATATATTGATCTGGGAAATATTTTGAAATCATTTATAATAAAATTTATGAATAATTAAAAAGATACTGAATAAATTGGAAAAGAATTTAATATGAAAAATTATGAAAAATACCAGTTATTATAAAGAGTGAATTTGAAGGTATATATGCAAATTTTAAAATAGTTTGAGGAAAAATTGGGTATCAACAATTGCCCCTCTTTACCTGGGAAGGATGAAAGAGTTGTCGGGTAAAGATATGATGGCCAATTTTGACCGAGTGGAAATATGTTGAAAGGTTCAGGCCGCACCCTGGTTTCTGAGCTGCCTACATATCCCCGGTTTTACAAGAATCAGGCTGTATGTGGTTCAGGAGCCATCGGCAAAGCATACTGATGGAGATTTTACAAGAACGGAAGCAACATATATGACTGATTGAATAAACGGCTTACGGGGTAATTAGGAGAACTGGAACGGGGTCGCTCCTGCCGAGACAACTGCTTCTTGCCGGGTTACCTGAAAATGAGTAATACAAGCATATCGTGCGTAATTTAAACATGATGCAAATTGCCATTGGACTATGAATGTTGTCTTTGGACGGTTATGAATGTTGTCTTTGGACTATGATAAAAGAGATCCTCAGGCCATGACATGGTGTTCTCGGTCCATGAAGATGGTTCCTCCGAAGGATGACGCCTTTGGATAAGTTGCCGATATTTCAGCCCATGAAGATGCAATAGTATGATGCTGACAAGACAGAGCTTCGTCTTGAGAATTAAAGGGGCAGAGCTTAGCCCAAAAGGAAAGCGTAGTAAATAGTGCTAGAGGCATTGGTTGCTTTTGAGAAGTAAATGGGAGGGTCGGTTTAGCCTCAAAAGGCAGAAGGGTAGCCTTATGCAAGGTGCGAATGTAGATGGAGGTAGCGTTTAACCTTGGAAGGCAGAAAGGTAGCCTTATGCAAGATGCGAATACAGATGGAGGTAGCGTTTAACCTGGGAAGGCAGAAAGGTAGCCTTATGCAAGATGCGAATGCAGATGGAGGTAGCGTTTAACCTCGGAAGGCAGAAGGGTAGCCTTATGCAAGATGTGAATGCAGATGGAGGTAGCGTTTAACCTCGGAAGGCAGAAAGGTAGCCTTATGCAATATGCGAATGCAGATGGAGGTAGCGTTTAACCTAGGAAGGCAGAAACGTAGCCTTATGCAAGATATGAATGCAGATGGAGGTAGCGTTTAACCTCGGAAGGAAGAAAGGTAGCCTTATGCAAGATGTGAATGCAGATGGAGGTAGCGTTTAACCTCGGAAGGCAGAAAGGTAGCCTTATGCAAGATTAAGGAAAGGACAACAAAAATTCTTAGCTAATGTTAAATTGCGGTGGAGCATTGCGATAATGAAGCATCGTTTGTGATGATAATAAATGTTGGCATGACGAGCTTGAGGAACGATGTCTATCCTTTGAGCGGATAATATGTTTTGGGGCTTTTGCAATTTTGTGCCTGCATCAAAAGAAGATCGTGAGTTTTGTAAAAGGGAAATGTTAATTCGCATTCCTGCTGGCTCTGCTTGGCTCGTTTGCTTGATCATGATGATACTTTATGTATCATTGGGGTAGAGTTCGCTAAACAAGCTGCTTCAGAAAAAATAAATATGCATGATTTTGTAAATGTATAATATATGATCTAAAATAGTTTTAGATGAACCGACGACATGACACGGCTCGAGACATTGCAACCTCTTCTGCAGCAGAATTTTTAGGGTCCTCCTCAAAATTCTGCCTCAGTTTGCAGGGTGGACGCCTCTGACTGCTGCTCGTGCGGTTATTGGCTGAACTTGCTTCATAATTTTGAGGGTCCTCCTCAAATTTCTGCCTCAGTTGGCTGGGTGAATGCTTGTGGACTGCTGCTCGCTTCAGAATTTTGAGGGTCCTCCTCAAAATTCTGCCCCAGTTTCCAATTGCGGGGAAAAATAGATTTTTATTGAATTGTGACTGTACCCATAGGTTTTCCTACGTATCCTCTCTTAAACGGGAATAAGATCAGGCGTAGTTCAATTTATATCACTGAGAAAGCATAAAGATTACACATAGTAGTGGTTGACTGCATCTGAATTGATCGGTTTCGACCAAAATTCTTCGTCTATTTCTACAAGTATGAGTGCTCCTCCTGTCAGCACTATATGAACCATGTACGGACCTTTCCAGTTGGGAGAGAACTTCCCCTTGGCTTCATCTTGATGCATCAAGATTTTCTTTAACACCAGCTGCCCTGATGTGACTCGTCTCGGCTTGACTTTCTTATTGAAGGCCCTGTCCATTCTGTTCTGATACAGTTGACCATGACATACTGCATTCATTCTCTTCCCTTCTATGAGGGCTAGTTTCTCATAACGGATCCTTACCCACTCTGCATCGCTGAGCGCAGCTTCCTGTATAATTCCTAGAGATGGAATCTCCACTTCGACGGGAATAACAACCTCTGTACCATAAACTAGCATATAGGGAGTTTCCCCTGTTGATATGCGAACAGTGGTGCGGTATCCCAATAAAGCGAATGATAACTTTTCATGCCACTACTTGTGCCTTTCTATCATCTTCCTTAGTATCTTCTTGATGTTTTTGTTAGCGGCCTCTATGGCTCCATTCATCTGAGGTCTATATGCTGTGGAATTTTTGTGTTTGCTTGAGAGTTTCATACATAGCTTTCATCAAGTCACTGTTGAGATTAGAACCATTGTCGGTGATGATTAACTCGGGAACTCTGAACCGACAAACAATGCGGTCGCGAACAAAGTCGGAAACGAATTTCTTAGTAATTGCTTTGTAGGAGGCCGCTTCGACCCATTTAGTGAAGTAGTCAATGGCGACCAAAATGAACCTGTGGCCATTGGAGGCGGCAGGATCGATTGGTCCAATAACGTCCATACCCCAAGCGGCGAACGACCATGGTGAGCTGGTTGCATTGAGCTCACTTGGAGGCAGCTTTATCATATCCTCATGTATCTGGCAACGGTGGCACTTTCGAACATACTGGATGTAGTCTGTTTCCATAGTCATCCAAAAGTAACCAGCTCGGAGTATCTTCTTTGCTAGAACAAAACCGTTCATATGTGGGCCACATGTCCCAACATGAATTTCTTCCAGCAATTTTGATGCTTCTTTTGCGTCGACACAGCTTAATAACCCCAAATCGGGAGTCCTCCTATACAGGATTCCTCCGCTATGAAAGAAATTGTTGGACAATCTCCGAACTGTGCATTTCTGAGTGGAATTTGCAAGCTCGGGGTATTCTCCTTTTGCCAAGTACTCATCGATGTCGTGAAACCAAGGATTTCCATCTGCTTCTTCTTCGACATGGGCACAGTAAGCTGGCTGATTATGGATCTTTATAGGAATAGGGTCAATGAAATTCTTGTCCGGATGGTGGATCATTGAGGACAAAGTAGCTAATGCGTCGGCGAACTCATTCTGGATTGTGGGGATGTGCCGAAACTCTATCTTTGTGAACCTCTTTCTTAATTCTTGTACGTGGTGAAAATACGACAGTATCTTGGAATTCTTTCTTGCCCATTCTCCTTGTACCTGATGACCAATAAGTCTGAATCACCGATCACTAATATCTCCTGGACGTTCATGTCAATGGCCATATTGAGCCCTAATATGCATGCTTCATATTCGGCCATATTATCGGTGCAAGGGAACCTGAGTTTGGCGTATATCGGATAATTCTAACCGGTCTTTGATACTAGGACTGCTCCAATACTGACTCCCTTGAAGTTTGCTGCTCCATAAAAGAACATCCTGCAACCATCATAGGATTCTGCAATATCTTCTCCTATGAATGATACCTCTTCATCAGGAAAATATGTTTTCAGGGGTTCGTATCCTCCATCTACGAGATTCTCAGCAAGTTGGTCTTCCAGATATTGTCCTTTAACAGCCTTCTGAGTCATGTAAACAATGACGAATTCGCTCAGCAGGATTTGCCAGTTGGCTAGCTTGCTAGTGGGAATGGGCTTCTGAAAGATGTACTTTAATAGATCCATCCTTGATATCAGATATGTTGTGTAGGCACAAAAGTAGTGCCTCAGCTTTTGGGCGACCCAAGTTAGAGCACAACATGTACGCTCTAATAGAGAATACCAGGCCTTGGAGTGAACTTCTTGCTGAGGTAATAAATAGCTTGTTCCTTCCTTCTCGTTTCATCGTGCTGCCCAAGAACGCAGCCGAAAGCTCCATCTAAAACGGCAAGATAGAGTAACAAAGGCCTGCCTGGCTCAGGCGGTACTAGGACTGGCGGTGTGACAAATATTCCTTGATTCTATCGAAAGCCTTTTGACAATCATCGGTCCACTTGGTCGCATCGTCCTTCTTCATCATCTTAAAGATTGGCTCACAAATGACTGTAGACTGTGCTATAAATCGGTTGATGTAATTAAGCCTCCCCAAGAAACCCATCACATCTTTCTTGTTCCTTGGTGGTGGTAGTTCTTGAATTTCTTTGACATTTGACGGATCCAATTCTATTCCCCGACGGCTTACAATAAACCCCAACAACTTCCCAGCAGGAACCCCGAATGCACACTTCCCGAGGTTTAGTTCCAGATTGTATTTTTGCAATCTATTGAAGAACTTACCCAAATTCTCCATTTGATCAGCATCTTTATTTGATTTGATAATGACATCATCCATGTACACCTCGATGTCCTTGTGAATCATGTCATGGAATATGGTGGTCATGGCCCTCATGTAGGTGGCCCCTGCATTCTTTAGGCCGAATGGCATCATCTTGTAACAATACACTCCCCAAGGCGTGATGAACGCCCTTTTCTCAGCATCTTCCTCATCCATCCAAATCTGGTGATAACCAGCGAAGCAATCCACGAAGGACTGCAATTCATGCTTGGCGCAATTGTAAATCAGAATGTGTATATTTTGTAAGGGGAAGTCGTCTTTTAGACTGCCTCGGTTGAGATCCCAGTAATCGACGCAGACTCTGAACTTCCCGTCCTTCTTTGGCATAGGTACAATGTTGGCTAACCATGTCGGGTATTCCACTACCCGGAGAACTTTGGTGTTGATCTGCTTGGTAACTTCTTCTTTGATTTTCAAACTCATGTCGGGCTTGAACTTTCTGAGCTTTTGTTTCACTGGTGGACACGTTGGATTGGTTGGAAGTTTGTGAGCCACAATAGACGTACTTAGACCAGTCATGTCATCATACGACCATGCAAATACGTCCTCATACTCTTTTAGAAACTCTGTGTATTCTTTCTTTCTGATGGTGACAAATGAATGCTGATGCGAGTCTTCTTGACATTTTCTGAATCTTCTAGGTTGATAACTTCGGTATCGTCCAGGTTGGACTTAGGTATGTTCTCAAAGTTATCAACTTCTTTGACAATCTCGTCAGGTATGTTGTCTTCGTCTGAATTAATGTCTGTTTGCCGCGTTGTCTCGTTGCATGTCACAGTCATCAGTTCATCAAGACAAGTATTAGTAATGACCAAGGTTCGTCGGGCTATGGTCGTCTTGATAGACCAATTCTTGAGATATGTCCCCTTGCTTAAAGTTCACACGGAAGGGCCTTCCTCCCCCTCCTCCTCGAGAACAACATAAAAATCCATATCCTCGTCCTCTAGGAACAAACTCCTCATTGCTGCAAGTGCTTCTTCATCGTCTGATTCTTGAAATTCTGCTCAAGATGAGGTATCGGCTGCTTCAAAGGGTAATAGGGACTTCGCCAAGGTCGAGACTAGTCGTTGAATTCCTGCCAAGTGTACTCGTACCCCAGACCGAAAGTGGTACCATGTTTCTTGATTTTTATGGGCTTTGTGATCCCTTAGAGGTTCTTACCGAGCCCTTTGCCTGTCTCATATACTCTCCAGTTCAGGATGCTCTCAATCTTGCTATCCCACCACTGTCCTTGTCGATAGCATTGACCCGATCAATGTGTTGGTAAGTTCCTCTGCCTATCTTCCTTTTTCCGTCAATCACCGGAATAGTTTGACGACTATAAATAGGGTTGCTACCGTCACAAGTAATAATCACCTCTTGGTGGTTCCACTCGAATTTTACCGCCTGATGTAGAATTGACGCTACGGCCCCAACAGCATGAATCCAGGGTCGTCCCAATAATAGGTTGTAGGATGCTGGCACATCTATCACCTGGAAATCTACTTCGAACCAAGTCGGTCTCATCTGCAGACATAGACTGATCTCCCCCATGGTGGACCTTTGAGAACCGTCGAAGGCTTTCACATTGATCGCTCCATCCCTTATCTCATGTATCCCTTTACCCAATTTCTTGAGTGTTATCAATAGACATATGTTAAGACTGTAACCTCCATCGATCAAGGTCCTTGTGATGAAATGATCTTCGCATTGCACGGTGATTTGCAACGCTCTGTTGTGCCCCAATTCTTCAGGTGGTAGATCGTCCTCATGAAAAGTGATTTTATGACTCTCTAGTACCTGGCCTACCGTGTTGGCCATTCCCCCGCTAGTGATGTTGTTTGGCACATATGCTTCACTCAACACTTTCAACAAAGCATTTATGTATGTTTCGGAATTCTGTAGCAAAGAGAGGATGGATATCTGTGCCGGTGTCTTGTTCAGCAGGTCGATGACTGAATACTCCTTAGTCTGTATCTTTCTCCAAAGTTCATCGGGACCTGTTTCGATAAGGGGAGGCCGGTTGGCAGCCTGCTTGTTTGATTCGGCCAGATGCTCAGGGGTGTAGACCCTACCAGTTCTCGTCATACCCTGTGCTGCGACAACTTCCTCAAACCTGACCTTGCCTTTCCTTCTTGCCTCGACTGTGTAGTCCCAAGGGATAGCGTTTGTATAGAAGGGTGTCATGGTTGACATTTCCACCGAAATTGGTGCGGCCATCCTTACTTCAAACGGAATGTGTGTTCGGGGTGGCAAGACTGCGACCTCGAATGGTGCCGGTGAATTTGCTGGAGATACAAACTCAACTGCAATTGGCACTCGTGACTTTGCAGGTGGCGCTGCTTCAAAATCAAATGGTATAGACATATTCACCTCAGCGTCCTCAGATGGTTGAATCTGGACTATGATCTATTTGAGAGTGACTGCACGTTTCTTTGGGTAATCGCCTTCTGTGATCAAACCGATTGATCCCTCGGGATCCCAATCATCTTCTATTTTAATCATATGGATACCTCTACCCTTATAGTCTGGCAAATGATTGTTTCGGACATTTGGAGTAGGGTCTTTTTCCACAATAATCTTGTTGTCAATGAGAGCCTGTATTTTGTCTTTCAGAGAGTGGCATTCTTCAATGGTGTGTCCTTTCATGCCAGAATGGTATGCACTATATTTGTTTGGGTTAACCCACTGAGAAGGGTTCTCAGGGGTGGCAGCAGGGATAGGTGTGACATAACCAGCAACTTTGAGCTTCTCATACAGTTGGTCAATGGGCTCGGCTATGGCAGTGTATTGCTTTGGAGGGCGGCGATCAAAATTGGGACGAGGTCTAGGGAAGTTTTGGCGTGTAGGAGGTGACTGGTAATGGGATGGCTGGGAATTATAAGTGTGGTAGACAGGAGCGGGTTGTGAGTATGTGGGCGAAGCAGGTTGATATATGGGCGGTGAAGATTGGTAGGTGGGTGGTGGAGCTTGGTAGGAAGGTGGTAGAGCTTGGTAGTTTGGTGAGGGTGCTTGGTAGTTTGGTGAGGACTGGTAGGAAGGTAGTGGAGCTTGGTATGTGAGTGGAGGTGTTGGATAAGCTTGGTATTTGAGTGGGGACTTGGCTCTTTGTGAAATCATTACGGCTCCCACGTCTCTCTTCTTAGACACACCATCGGACTGTAAAGCCTTGTTAGTGGCTTGCAAGGCTTCAAAATTTGTAACCATACCACTTTTAATACCTTCTTCAATCCGCTCACCCAATTTTATGATGTCGGAGAACTTGTGACCTTCAACCATCATAACCGTTCCTAATACTTCGGGTCCTGAGCCTGGACAAAGAACTTGTTCATCTGCTCTTTCTCTAGAGCGGGTCTGATTTTAGCGGCTTCAGACCTCCAGCGAGTAGCATACTCGCGAAAGGTTTCTGCGGGTTTCTTCTTCAAATTTTGAATGTAGAACACATCTGGTGCGTTCTCTATGTTGAATCTAAACCTGTCCGTAAAGTTAGACGCCATGCTTTCCCAGTTTGACGATTTCTTGGGGTCTTGGCTGATGTACCAAGATAGTGCGTCTCCCTTCAAACTCCTCATGAACAACTTCATGCAGATTCTTTCAACCTTCCCAACGCCAACCAACTTGTCACGATAGGTCTTCAGATGGATTCTCGGATCACCAGTACCGTCAAATATTTCGAACTTTGGAGGTCTGTACCGCTCGGGAAGTTCGACATTAGGTTGGATACAAAGGTCTTCATAATTCAACCTCAATTCCCTTGGTTACTTCAACACCCTGGACTTGGCTGGTCAGTTTCTAAAGCTTCTCGGCCAGGTTCTTGATAAGTAAGTCCTTTCCGTCAGACTCAGATGCCTGTGAGATAGGCGGAGTGGAGTGGGTCATGGTTTTCACATAGATGGGATTGTTATAGGTGTGGAAATGGCCCTTTTTGGGGTTTTGAGGTTCTGGGATGAGTAGTGGAGTTTATTCTGAGGTGTGGCAAGCATTGCACCGCGTCGGGAGAGTTTGGTTATTTGGGGGAGTGGCGTGATGGTGAGGTGTGGGATGATTTTGCTGTCTTGGGATATTTTGTGGAGGTGCGGGGGTTTGAGCATTTGGAAGGTTGATGTCGGGGATGTTGAGGGAAAATAATAGGTTGGCCAGATTCCGGACTTGATCGAGTTCTTCCTGAAACTTCAGCAATTTCTGTTCAA